>CABHPH010154463.1:9504-26299 GCA_902168325.1 Peromyscus nudipes | reverse complement strand
TTTTTAAAAGTAGATTCAATAATCTCCCTTTTTATCTTATCATGTCCCCATGTCAAGGGATCAGCATACACATCACCTGGGTTTTTTGTTTGTTTGTTTGTTTTGTTTTGTTTTTATTGTTTCAAGACAGGGTTTCCCTGTGTAGTTTTGGTGCCTGTCCTGGATCTCGCTCTGTAGACCAGGATAGCCACTTCAGATGCTAAGGCAGATTGTCGTATCTGTCAAGATCACATGGGGTCCGTCGGAGTCGGAATTCCAGGCAGGAGTTTTGCATCTCATCCATGTTCTTTATGCTCCCCTTACTCTCAGCCCTTGCACTCGGATCTGGGAGCCTCCCTTGAGAGAAATTAGATCTTTTCCCACTCCAGGTACAGTCCTGGTGGATTCGGGTAGACAGACGGGTCAATCTAGGGCTCAGAGGGTGGAATTTAGTATTCTCTTAGAACATGGAAATGATTACAATTACTCCTGAAATGTAGCCGCAGACCTTAAAAGGAAGCAGTCTCCTGAAGGTTCAGATAAAGCCCAACTTAGCCTGGATGGAGGGGGAGGGAACAAAAGCCTCCAGACTGTGGAGGGCATGTCAGGAACCAGCCTGCTGTGCTGGGAAGGCTAGGCTTCTCTGTGACTCACTTACCTATATGAGCATGAAAATTAAATACAGAGCACAAATCTCAGCAGACTGCCTAGCACAAAGTAGCAGTCACTAAATGTTAGCCACTTGTATTACTGCTACTCCAAATGACTAACGTCTATTGGAGGGAGAATATGAATGAATTTGGGCTGGGGATAAAGCTCAGTTAGAGTGCTTGCCCAACATGTGCAAAGCCCTGCGTTCATCCTCAACACTAAATAAACGGGGATGGTGTGGTGGAACAAACCTGCACTCATGGATTGAAGTTCAAGGAAAGTGGAGGCAGGAGGATCAAAAGTTGAAGGTCATACTCCACAATGTAGTAAATTCAAGGTCACTCTGTGGTGCATCAGACCCTGTCTTGGGGCCTGGAAAGATGGATCAGAGGTTAAGAATATGGGCTGCTCTTCCAGAGGGCTGAGCTTCAATTCCTAGCCCCCTCGTGGCAGCTTAGAACCATACGTAACTGGAGTTCCAGAGGCTCTGATGCCCTCTTCTGGTTTCCATGGGCACCAGGCACAGGAGTGGTACACAGACATACATTCAGGTAAAACATCATTTACATAAAATGAAAAGAAATAAATCTTTAAAAAAAAAAAGATCCTGTCTTGGGGGGGAGAGATCTTTTGGGGTAGGTGTCACATACCTAACTGGTATCCCAGTATTTGAAAAGGTGAGGCAGGAAGATTGTGAATTCAAAGACAGCTTAGAATCCATAGCAAGACGGACTCTGTCTCCAAAGAAGAAATGCTTATAAAACATTGAGAAACACAGGGGAACTGTACACGGTCAGAGGTATAAAAAGATGAGTCCTGAAACACGGCAAAGGGCCCAACACGTGAAAGGCTCCTCAGCTTCGTGATGATAAAGCTCAGTGGGTACGAAGGAGCGGTGAGGTGAGGAAGCCCAAGCGTGACCCAGGCAGTGCTCTGGCCGCTGGGAAGCGAAGGTCGGAGACACACCGCCAGAGGATGGAGCTGGGCGGAAATTCACACTGCAACATGAATGAGCTAAACACCGCAGAGCGCGTGTGTCCACCTGGCCAGACAGAGTATATGGACAGACTTCAAGCCTGCCGGCCTCCTGGGTGAGGAGTGGACCGAATCCAGGGTCTTGAGGCAAAATAAGGAAGAGAGAGAAGCGCGCTTCTTCCTGCCATAAACTAGATTTGACTTTGGGAGAATTAAACCAGGAGAGGGAACACTGTGTTTAGGTCAAGTCATCTGTGAAGCATTGTGTGTTCTGGAAGGAATGAGGCCTCAAGATATGCTTCCTGCTGGACTGATGCTTTGTGCCTCCGCCAGTTTTCGTGACTTGCCTTATTTTAAAGATCTCTAAGACAAATGGAAGGGGGAATGAGCTACCCTGAGCAGTCACCACGTTCAAGTATTCGTCGAGCGTTACTGGTACAAATGGGAGGGCACAGGTCGGTAACTCGAGGGTCTCAGTACAAGAATAGTGATTGTTTGTCTCGTGAATTAAAGAATTTCAAGAGCTGGGCACAGTGCCAAACACCTATAGTCCCATCAGTTGGAAGACAGAGCCGGGAGGATCAAGAAGAGTTCAAGGTCAGCTTCTCTTAAAGAGTGGGTTCCGGGCCAGCTTGGACTCCACGAGACCTTGTCTCAAAACACAAACAAAAGCAAAAAGCATTAGAGAGCAGTGTGGCATAAATGTAAACATGGATCCTAAATCTCTTAAAGTCTCATGATGAAGGTGGATTGCTTGTCTGTAGAAGCTCATTGTAAGCTTTGGATGTAGATTAAGACTTTGTACATGCATATACATACATATATATGAATTTGATATATTTACTTATATTTATAGATGTATGTAGGCAGAGTTTTTGTTGGGACCACTGGCTCCAAAATAAATGCACATAGACTTAATATTAATTATAAATGCTTGTCTAATAGCTTAGGCTTGTTATTAACTAGGTCTTACAACTTGAATTAACCCATCCTTATTAATCTTCATTCTGTCACGTGGCATTGCCTCTCTTTCATCTAGCCCCTTCTGTTTCCTCTCTGTGCCTCCTTCCCAATGTCCTTAGTCTGGTTCTCCCGCCCAACCTTATCCTGTCCAGTTATTGGCCAGTCAGTGACATATATTCACACAGTGTAAAAGGAATATTACACAGATGTATTCATAAAACATGTACTGAATGACAGAGTGGTGGGCTGAAAAATCTGATTGTCTGGGCTCAAACGCCAACTTGACCACCTGATGGCTTGGTAACATGAAGCCGTGCCATCCTGTGCCCATTTTCTCATCTTAGGATAGGCGCCATTGGGCTGGGGAAATGGCTCAGCAGAGAGAAGCACTTGTTATGCAAAGCCTGACAGCCTGAGTTCAATCCCAGGAACCCACATGGTAGAAGGAGTTGACCTCTGACCTCTATACTTATGCTCTGACACCTCCATAGCCCTCTTCCCATAAATAAACAAATAATAAATAAATAAATAATTGAAAAAATAGAGACAGATGATGCCTGACACATGACAGAATGTAGATAGTGATGTTTGAAAGGACTAATTGAGATAATGTGTGGATATCACTTAGCACAGGGCAGGCACACAGTACATCACTTACAGATACAGCCTATTATTTGCATACACGTATTCTGACAAATGATTCTTTGGTTCGCATTAAATCCAAGGGAATGAATCCGGTTCTTAAATAAACTCCAAACAGAAATGTCCTTTTCAAAGGGATGTCCTTGTTGCTTTTAGGAAACAAGTCAGTGCCACTGTCCAAGACAGTGAGTTCTGCATCGGTTCCTGCAGACACGTGCTCGGTGTGCTGTGAAAACTGCCTTTCAGGGATGTCTCATACGTCGTTAAGTTTTGAGTTGAAGTTTACCCCACAGAATCACATTTTGAACCCTTGTTCTCAGGCTTAGTGGTACTATTTTTGTAAAGCTATGGAATCTTTAAGAACTATGGTCTAGCTGGTAGAAGTAAGTCATTAAGGATGGGGCTTTCCCTGTGAGAGCCTGGCCCCAGGTTCTTGTCTTCTGCTCTGGTTCCTGACCACCCATGATGTTAACAAGCCTCTCCCATATCCCCTCCACCAGGAGCTAAGCTGCACCCCCTTTCTGAACTGAAACCCTCTGAAACAGTGAGTCAAACTTAACCTTTCCCGTAATCACTCATTCTCCCCATTAGGTGTTTTTGGATTAGCAAGTAACTGGCTTCTGACTTCTGAGTCCAGGAAAGTGAGATGCACGGAGAAAAGACATAGAATGCCTATTACTAGCCCAGCAGTGTCCCATCTGCTCCAGACACGGCTGCCCGTGCTCCATGCTAAATACTCAGCAATCGGCAAAGCAACGAATGCACTCCCAGGAACGCCGGCTCAGACAAGGGCAGCGCTAAGTGGCTCTTACTGCCCTGAACTCTGCAGACACTCTCTAGGATGCCATCACACTCTGGCCACCTGTAAAACACACTTCACACAAGAGAATGACTGCTCAGGAATCAGAGGCAGGTCCATCATTAAAGCATCTCTCCCTCTACTGGGAGACGTGCTCAGCCGTGAAATAAAAAGGATAATATTTCCTTAGAGGACTGAAATCGATAAGGACCAAAACAGTGCTGGGGAGGGGAAAACCGGGTAAGTTGAGAGCTCCTTGGGAAGGACGAGTCATTCTGCTTTGGGGGTGTTACCTAACCACTGGTAGGTTGCCCCTTTCTCATTGGATGACCCCATACCCGTAAACAGGTAGGCAATGCTCACTGGACTTAATGAGTTTGTGGAAATACAAAAGCAGAGGAAATACAAAAACAGTTGGGAGGGAGATCTGAGGAGAGTTAACGGGAATGGGAGATGGAGACGATCATATTTCCTTGTATACATGTATGAAATTCTCAAAGAATAAATAAAAATAGGCATATATAACCTAATTAAAGATGGGCTGAAGGCACATAGTATCTGATACTTTTCCAGTGGAAAATACGAGTCATAGAATAATATCTGGGGAGAGAGCTATACGTACAACAGCCTACAGTTGCTATCCATCATATAAAATAAATTGATTCACCTGAATGAATGAAAAGAACTTCAAATTCAGGGATGAAGAGATGGCTCAACAATCATGAGCATGTACTGCTTTCCCAGAGGACTACAGTTCAGTTCCAAGAACCCACAGCACAACTCCTCCACAGGTTCCCCCACAAATGTGCACACCAGAACACACACACACACACACACACACACACACACACACACACACACACATCACAACCCCTGTAATTCCAGCTCCAAGGGGATCCAACATATGTGGCCTCCATGGGCACTCCCACAAACATGCACATTCACACGAGCATGCGCGCACACACACACACATAATTAAAAATAAAAGAAATATTGTTTTTGTTTTTTGTTTTTGAAAAAAATAAAAATTCAAAGCTGTTGCCTCTGGCTTTGAGTCTGAAGATAGATTGCCTGCCTTCAAACCCCCCAGAACACCAAGCAGAACCCCACATCCATTCCGCAGCCAGCATGGGGAAGGAACACTTCAGACAAAGTGTTCTTCTTAAAAACTCTGGCTTTCCATTGGTAACAAATGTCCCTCCGCCTAAAATTCCCCTTTAAGAGACTGTCTATTTAACTGAATCTACAGGAAATCCCATCTGTTTCGTTTGTGCTTGTTTCACACTGAAAATGCACCTACATGATTCTTAGGTTTAATATTTTAAATAGAAAGTTAGATTTATAACAGTCTAATGTTTGTAATTTATCCTTTGTTAATTACTGTAGAGAGTCAGCTGTGAGCTAGGTGTGTTGGAGTTCATGTGTAATCTTAACACTCAGGGTTTGAAGCTGGAGAACCTCAAGTCTGAGGCCTTAAAAATTCAACAACAAAATAAGCAAGTAAACGGACTAGGAGACATAACTCAGCTGGTAAAGTACTGGCATGCACAAAGCCATAGGTTCAATTCCCAGCACCATATAAACTAGGAGCCTGTAATCTCAGGCAGGGATAAATAAATAAATAAGCAAATAGCTGACAAAATTAAAACATTAATATTTTGAAATGGGCATGTGGCTCCTGCCTTGTATCCCAGCACTCAGGAGGCAGAGGCAGGCAGATCTCTGAGTTCGAGACCAGCCTGGTCTACAGAGCAAGTTCTAGGACAGACAGGGCTACACAGAAAAACCCTATCTCAAAAAAAAAAGTGTTTTAAAAAGCAGTTCTCTCTAACACCCACGCTTAAATCTGTGTTAAACTTTTTCTTAATAAACTTCTACTTCACTTCCAAAAATAAAACAATGAAAGTCAGCTGTGATTCTAAAAAAGTAATAGTCACGGCAGTGTGGTCAACTGTATATGTGACTCCAAGGAACACAGCTGAATTCTCAGACTTCAGAACTGAGACTGCAGTACCCCACACTACTTAACTTTTCTTGCTTTGGAAACAAATTCTATAAATATTTTAAACATGAATCCAATATGAAATTTGGCCTAAAACGTTACATACTTTATTGTCATGGGATGAAAGACTAAGACATACTGTTTGCAACAAGTTGCTATGACTATATGTTCATTTCTTAAATCTCTTGCTCTCACATTGTGTGTGTGCTGGGGATCGAACCCAGGACCTCCAACATGCTAAGAAACCCTTCCACCACTGAGCTACCTCCAGAACCCTCCTTTGTATGTTCATTCTCAGATTAAACAGTGAAACGCTGATCCACAATTTAGGTTTTAACATTTCCTCATTTTCTTTACACTCCAGGGATGCAAGGGAAAATGCATATTTCAGAATCAAGTAAATATATCCTCCTTTCTAAAGAAAAAAAAAATTCCACAAAACCAGAAAAAAAAAGTCTTACTTGGGCTGCCGAATACTACCCTCTAAAGAGCAGTAAGGGCTATTGAGGAAGTATTTATTTACCCCCTACCATGTGCTGACCCCTGGGCAAGACCCTGAGAGGGCATGAGCCCCAGAGAGACAGGCAGATCTGCTTATACCACTGGGGGTTTAGGATGGAGAAGGAACGAGCCCGTGCTGGATGCTTTAAAGAAACCCCAAGGACCTGTGAAGAACCAAGAGACAGCTCTGGGGCTGGAGCAGGTCCTAGAGAAGTGAGGTCGGATACAGTGGGGAAGGGGAAGGGGGGGGCGGGCAGGGGCAGCAAATGCAGAGCCCCTGAGGCTGGAAAGAACTGTGCACCGTTACAGAACCGAAAAGAAACCAGCGCGGTCGGAGAGGATGAGGTGAAGTTGGAGAGGCTCCAAGGGGACCAAGAGTCACGGGACCTCCAGACACTTCTTTATTCTTTACCACTTCCTCACCAGCTCAGAGAACACCACTTCACCAAGACGGTCATAGGACACTCCTATAGGAAAGAACATCTGATTTAGTCAGAAAACAATGGGTTACCTGCTTCCCATTCTGGGAAATGTTTATTCTTCAAACTCTAAAATAGAGGGTCCATCTGTCCTGGTGGCTGTCCTTACACACACACACACACACACACACACACACACACACACATATACATGAGAGAGAGAGAGAGAGAGAGAGAGAGAGAGAGAGAGATGGAAGCACCAGACTCTCAATGCAGAATTCCGAAGGTACATACAGAATCCAGAAAAGATGCAGGCTTTAAGGAAACTTCTAGAAATAACTAAATATTTATTACATCTCTCCTTTATTCCCTTAGCAACGCAATGGCTGTATCTGGAGTGTTTACCATGTGCCAAGCAGTGTGCGAAGAGCTATGGAGCCCACGTTCTCATTACAGGTAAACGAAGTGCACGAGCGAGAGGCGCATGCGCAGCTCGAAGGCTACCCAGGTCTAGCAGAGAAGGAAATTCTGTCATTTCTGGCAATCTGGATGAAACTGGAGCACGATTATGCTAAGTGAAATAAAGCAGGCACAGAAAGACAAATACCACATGTGTTCACTCATCTATGGAATTCCAAACAACAGACGTAGAGATTAAAATGGCAGTTAGGGAACTGGAGTGGGGGTAGGGAGATGTGGATCCAGGGATAGAAAGCCTCACCTCAGACTGGAGAAATGCACCGAGCTGCTTTTCTTTTCCAAGCTCTATTGCACAGTGTGGCAAATACAGCCCTGTTGATGGCTAGTCCTGATAGTCAACTTGGACTGATCTCAAATCACCCAGGAGAAAACCCTCCCGTGATTAAGTAAGTAATTAACTAACCTCTTAATTAGGTTAGCCTCTGGTCATGTCCCATTGGCTTTATCTTGATTAGGTTAGAGGTGAGAAGACCCACTCTAAAAGTAGACAGCACTATTCCCTGGCCTGGGATTTTGTTCTGTGGAAAGAGGAGAAAACCAGCTGAACAGAAGGCGTTCACGTCTCTCTACTTCCTTAGTGCAGATTTGATGGGGACCAGCCGCCTCCTCAAGTTCCTGCCACCAGGATTTTCCCGCCATGATGGACTGCACCTCTAAGTGTGAGCCAGTAATAATCCTTCCTCCCTTGAGCTGCTTCGGCCAAGTGTTTCATGATTGTGACAGGAAAAGTAACTAAGAGATGGTAAATAACACTGTCTAATATATTTCACAATCACTGGGTACAATTTCAAATATTCTCACCACACACACACACACACACACACACACACACACACACACAAAGAGGAGCATTTGGGAATTCAGGATGGACATGATAACTAGCTTGATTTGATTGCATATGTATCCATATATCACACCAGCAATCCATCTGTAACTCATAAATACATATAATTTGTCAGTTTATATTAAAATGGTAGTTGTCTGTGACTGGAAGACAACTTGCATTTTTAAGTACTACAGACTTCTCTGGATGCAATTTCTTTAAGAAACTCACTTGGTGCATTATTTTTTTCCCCTGCAAATTAAAAAAGTGTGTGTATGTGTGTGTCTATGTGTGGGTATATGCATGTGGACGTAGTACCTGCAGAGACCAGAGGAGGGCGTTAGATCTCCTGGAGCTGGAGTTACTCGTAGGTGTGAACTTTCCAATGTGGGTGCTGGGAACTGAACTTGAGTCTTCTGCAGGAGCTGTGTGTGTGCATAATCACTGAGCCATCTCTCTAGCCCCCTCTTGTTGAATTGCTTTTCCCTGGGAGAAATAAACGTGTTTTCACCCTAGGTAGAGCACCAATTACAGGCCAAAGAAGCGATTCAACGAGGTCTAGCTTGGTGAGCCAAAGAATTTACTGAAACTATATCCAGGAGCACAGGTCTCAAAGGCAGCTCATCTCTGAAAAGCTCCCCAGTATGAGTGACCACTCCCAAAAGCTTCGTCTCTAGACCAGCTTCAGGCAGCTGCACTGAAGACATCTCCCTGAAGCCACTGTTTATTGCTCACCTTCCCAGAGGAGCCTGGGAATCTTGAGGCTTTGGAGGGTTCCCTAGCCTTGCACGTTTTCTTTACTTCCCCAGTCTTACAAACCTCTCTCCTCCCCCGGGAGAGAATGCTTCAATTCAGAGGAAATAGCTGCACAACACCATCTGTAGGGTTTTCTTGTTTCACTCTCCCACCTACTAGTGGGCGGAGCTCTTCTCTCCACGCTTTTGGCTGCTCATGACGCTGTAAAGGGCATATTCATATCCCTGGCTCCCTCTCTCCTTCCCACTGGGTCCTCTTTCCTGCCTCCCTTCCTCTTTTTCTCTCATGTGATAAGAGGTTTCTCTACCTTTCAGTCACCTAAACCACGTTTATATTTTCATTTCCCATTCTGGGTGGAGTCTTGGGGAGACAGATGTGAGATTAGTGCTAAATGGACCGTTTCTTGTGGGTGATTCTGGAGCACATGTGGGTTTTGTTGTTGTTGCTTTGGTTTGGTGTGTGTGTGTGCGTGCGTGCGTGCGTGCGTGTGTGTGTGTGTGTGTGTGTGTTTAGAAGTCTGTGTATTTGAGACTGGCCTCCACTTTCTGCATCCAAAGATGACCTTGAATTAATGATCCTCTTGCCTCCATTTCCCAAGTGTTAGGATTATAGCTACCACACACGGCTCCTCCAGTGGTTTTTAACATCTAAAAAGTTAAGGGTGCTGTGCACTCCTGGGCTCTGGTGGGTGTGGGTGTCTCACTCTTGATAGAAACTTTTTTTCATGCTATTATTCTCACTACTCATTAAGAAAGTACTCTAGTGAGTGTGTTTCTGAGGGGCTGACAATATCCAACTCCAGGCAAACAGGATGTGTGGTGGTATTGTGTTCCAAAATATTGTGTACCTTAATAAACTTATCTGGGGTCAGAGACAGAACAGCCACAATATTAAACAGAGGTTAGGCAGTGGTAGCATACGCCTTTAATCCTAGCATTCCAGAGACAGAAATCCCTCTGGATCTCTGTGAGTTCAAGGCCACATGGGAAACGGCCAGGCGAGGTGACCCACGCCTTTAACCCCGGAAAGCACGCCTTCAATCCCAGGGAGTGGTGGTAGAAAGCAGAAAGGTATATAAGGCGTGAGGACCAGAAACTAGAGGCATTTGGCCTGGAGAAGCATTTGGCCTGGAGAAACATTTGGCCTGGTTAAGCTTTCAGGCTTTTGAGCAGCAGTTCAGCTGAGACCCATTCTGGATGAGGGCTCGGGGCATCCAGTCTGAGGAAACAAGATCAGCTGAGAAGTTGGCCAGGTGAGGTTAGTTGTGGTTTGTTCTGTCTCTCTGACCTTCCAGTGTCCACCCCAATACCTGGCCCGGGTTTGTTTTATTAATAAGAACTTTTAAGACTCATGCTACAAGGATGGACATTCCAGAATTTAGACTCTTATAGAGTAGGGGTGCAGCTAACATGTGAGAGGATCTTTTAGTCACCAACAGAAATTTATATTCCCAAAGTATGAACAACAATGTGTCAAAAGCATGCAATTACACACTGCACTTTTTTTTTTTTTTTTATTTTGGAGCTGAGGACCAAACCCAGGGCCTTGCGCTTGCTAGGCAAGCACTCTACCACTGAGCTAAGTCCCCAACCCTCACACTGCACGTTTTTAAAGGCTCACCTTTCTTGCTTTCTTTTCGGCAATTTCAATGTAGCACAAGCTGGCATCGAACATGCTACCAAGTGCAGGCTTGCCTCAAACTCGCCATGTTCCTGTCTTGGCATTTGCGTGCTGAGATTACAAGCATGCATCGTTGTGCCTAGCAAAAGGTGTCTGCTGTTGGCTCGCAGTTCCCCATGGCAGGGTCAGTGGAGTGGCACTGTAGGAAGCTAGTTTCTGGGTGTCTTCTTCTCCCGGTAACCTGCACCTCTCAGCTGAGAGCTCCCAGGGCCCCTTTGACGAGTGCTCTGTTGAGACACTTGTTTTAAACGCTTGGTGCCTCTGCATTCCAAGTCTTCACCAGGAGTTCCCACAGAAACCTCTTTCTGACACTGTACCCGTACCTTGAGGCTGGACCACTCAGCCTGACTATGTGGCTGTTTGTCCCCTCTGGATCCAGCTTCTCAGACCCCTGCGGACAAAGTCATTATGTGCAGGCTCCCCACCCCACCCCCCTTTTTAAATGACTTAAAAAAGATTTATTTTATTACTTTTATTAAATGTATCTGTGTGTGTCCGTGTGAGTATGTGTACTTGAGTGCTGGTGCCTGGGGAGACTGGCGGCCTTGGATCCCCTGGAGCTGGAGTTACAGACGACTATGGGCTGCCTGATGTGGGAACTGGGAATCAAAATCCAATTCTCTGCAAGAGCAGCATATGCTCTCAACTCCAGAGCCATCTCTCCAGCCCCCACCCCATTGTCTTAGGGGACATGTGTCCTTTTCAGAATAGCACTTCCTCGCTATTGTGATCTTGGGCAAAAGTGTTTTCTCACCAGGAACAAATCCCTGGAGAATTGAAAGTGGCGTGAGACCACCAGTGCCACATAACAGCACATTCTCTGCAAACACTGTGGCCAGTCTCACTCACAGCTCCACGGGGCTTCTAATGAGCAGGAGTCATGCGCATGCGTTGATCACATCATTCTCAATTTTCCAGAGACTCCCCCGGGTGTAACTGCCCCACCTGTGACACTCACTGCACAGGGCTCAGTGACGCACACACCTGGAAGTGAGGGTGCACGGGGCTCAGTGACGCACACATCTGGAAGTGAGGGTGCACGGGGCTCAGTGATGCACACATCTGGAAGTGAGGGTGCACGGGGCTCAGTGACGCACACATCTGGAAGTGAGGGTGCACGGGGCTCAGTGATGCACACATCTGGAAGTAAGGGCAGACTGAAGGGAGGCTCTTCTTTTAGCACGTTATATTTTTTATTACATTAGTTTGCTTATCTGTGTGTGCAGCCATACATGTGTGGGTGTGGGTGCCGCAGCACTGGGGTGGAGGTCAGAGGACAACTTACAGGAATCTGTTCCCTCCTTCCACCATGTGGATACAAGACATAGAACCCTGGTCCGCAGTCAAGGTACCAGGTGCTGTTACCCACTGAGTCTTTTTTAAAAAGAAAAAAAATGTTCCTTTAGGTCATTTTAGGCACATGTGTCTCCAAGAGGGGTTTGGCTACTGATTATTAATACTAGGTCATAAAACCTTTTCAAAGAGCTCAAATGTTTAAAAACCTTGAAATAATAAAGTAAGATTTTAAAGCCCAACAATATCTCACTGAGAAGAATACACCCTCTTTTTTACCCTGAGATCACTGGTAATTCCAGATAAAAAGAAGCTTGGCGGATTGTGAATAAATGTCCTGTGCAGGAATGTGAATTTATCACTTCATCCAGAGGACAAAGTCCATCTTGTGGAGATAATACCTTTCTCTTCTTGTTCTTAGAAATTTCTCTCTGTTCCTATGTTTGTGGCCTTGATTCTCTAGACTTAAAGCACAGACACAAAACAAAATATGGCAAGATCTATCATTCAAAAGTCCCTTTATCCAGAATAAGAAAGACAGACCAGAAGGAGTCAAGATGTTCCAGGAGACATTGAGGTACTTCTTGCTGACACGGAAGCAAGATGAGACCTATGGCCATGGGATCAAGCAAAGGATGCACTCAGCAATGGTAATGTCACTGAGGCAGAAAGCGCTCATTTCGGAGTCTGTGAGGGGATAAGTGAGAAGAAGTCTAGAACAAGGCCTCCAGCTTGCAGGTGGATGACCTAAGGGGTGATGGCTCTTTCTCAGGAGGGGACCAGCACTGAGAAAATGCTGTGCCACAGTTTCCTCCAAGATTGAAACATTCTGTCTAGCAAGGGAGCTCCTTAAACAGGAAGAACAACCCAAAACAGCTTCAGGAAGTCCCTGAAACTGACCAGATTTTCTGGCCTCTCCCTGCCAGAATAAGCAATAAAAGCTGCAAAGAAGACTCAGAAAAACCAAGTTGCAAAGACGACCAGCTGCCTGGAAAAGAATTAGACCAAGTGAGGCACTTGGAAAGGATTGTCTCCAACCTGTTGAACTGCCTTCATAGAGTGTAGTGTGCTCCAGGTTCCCAGCTTTGTGAGCTGTCACCCATTCTGAGGTAGGCTTTGGTGATTCAGCTGTCTTTGAGTCATTTCTGCTCCTGTAAGTCACCCCAATAAAACTGATTGGTTTATCAAGTTGGACTTCGGTGGTATCCATATTTTGGTCTGTTTTGGAATCCATATCTGGGATGAGTAGAGTCTCCCCAGGAAAAGTTTTGTCACACAATAGGAAACAATAAAGTCAGTTCTAGACACTTGGGTCTGAAATATTTATGTGACATCTAACTGTGGTGGCTTGAAAGATAATGGCCCCCATAGGCTCATGGGGGGGGGGTGGCATTATCAGGAGGTGTGGCCTTGTTGAAGTAGTGGGGCTTTGTTGGAGGAAGTGTACCACTAGGGGGTGGTCTTTGAGGTCTTAAATGCTCAAGCCAGGCCCAGTGTGACCGTTACTTCCTGCTGCCCAAGGATCCAGATGTAGGACTCTCAGCTACCTCTCCAGCACCATGTCTGCCTGCATGCCGCCATGCTTGCCACCATGTAAGCCAGCCCCAATGAAATGCTTTCCTTTATCAGAGTTGCCATAGTCATGGTGTCTCTTCATAGCAACACAGCCCCAACTAAGACACTAGCCAGAGCCAGTGTATGTCCTACCGAGTCTTTCCAAGATGGGGTCTCATGTAGCCCTGGCTGGTCTGGAACTTGCTCTGTTCACCACACTGGCCTGGAACTCAGAGAGATCCACCTGCTTCTTCATGCTGTAATGAAAGGTCACCGTGACAAGTTCAGAGTCTGATTCTTAAAAAAAAAAAAAAAAAGAGTGGCCTAGGTTGACTTTGTAGGCTTGGGTCAGTCACGGCAGGAGAAAACTGTCATTTGTCCCTGAGTACCTTGGCTTTCACCCTACCCTATATGTCCCCTTGAATGCAGCCACCTGCCTTGGTGCCTCTGGACCCACTGTTCTTGTTTCACTCCCTGGTGCATGCAGGTTTGCTATCCTACATTTCCACTTTGAAAACCGGCTCCTGTTCTCACTGAAGCTCCTTAGGCTCTCCGCCTCTGCTACAGGCTGCCAGCTCCGCCTTGCTCTGTCTCATGCTTGGTGTGTATGCCCTGTCAATTGTTTAAGCCCCTGGGCACGGCTGTGAGGGGACGTCCAGTTTGGGGTAACAGAGGTAGGAAGGCCTATGATAACTGTAGAGAGCTCCATCCCATGGGCTGGGGTGCTGGATTAAATAAAAAGAGAAAGCAGCGCTGTAAGAAGCAATCTCATGGTAACATACGCACGCTGGTGGCTGTCGATTAGATTATCTTGAGCACATGTGGGGCGGAGGAAGGCTCCACACACACACTCCTTCCCTTACAGAGGGCCATTTATCACAAAGCGAATTTCTTGTTGACTTAGACGGTGAATCTCCTTTAAGAATGGCCCTTTAAATCTTTCCTATAGCCACTATTAGCATTAGGAGACTGAAATTCAGACAAGG
Source organism: Peromyscus nudipes (assembly GCA_902168325.1). NCBI lineage: Eukaryota > Metazoa > Chordata > Mammalia > Rodentia > Cricetidae > Peromyscus > Peromyscus nudipes. Next base: position 11,796 of record CABHPH010154463.1, on the reverse strand, counting down.
AAAGAAAAAAAAAGGGGGAGGGGATGAGGATACTGAGCAAATAGAAAACAGAACAGAGAATGAACAACCAGCAGATGAACAAGGGGATGGAGGTGCAAGGGGTCATTCTCCAAGACAAAGGAGCAAGGTTGAGTTAACAAAATCAAAAGCAGGTGGCCTATGAGTCAGACCTCCCAGGAGACAGCACGGGAAAGGTCTCAGCAAACCTTATTGGGTGGGGTGTGGATACCTGGGGGAGGCCACCTGAGCCTCAGAGGCGAAGCTGAAATACCACCTGGAAAGCAGGCCCCGCCCACTCTGACTGACACAGAGGCTAAGGGCTCCTTCTCAGTGGGGAGCTCCCTGCTCATCCTTATCATCTGTATGCTAAAGAACTCCTCTTTACATAGCAGGCCAGTTGCAGTCTGCCATCTCCAGACCCTTGTTACAGTTGTGTGTTAGCCACTCCTCCCTGTCTGGCCACTCCTGCCTGCCAGTGACCAGCTCTTGCTGTTGGCCCAAGACTGAGGGGTTTCAAGACATGGTACACAGCACAGATCAGAATGTCATCCCACTTCAGTGATCTCTCTCTCTCAGAACACAGGGAGAGCAAGCCTGGGTGGAGGTGGCATCTACCTCTGCACTTCCTCCATGGTATGACTGGCACACAGTAACAGTGGTGTGCAAATGCATGATGATGTAACAGCCAAGCCCCTGCCCATGGCCCGGTATATGTAAAGCAACTTCCCAGTATTTGGCTGGTTTCAATATATTTTTTCGAAAGCAACTTAAAATAACAACACACAAGTGCATTGTGTCTGTGTGCGGTTCAATTTGGTCGTCCTTTCTACAGCAGTCAGTTGGAAGGGAGCATCAGCTTATTGGGGTACAGGCACAGCTCCCTCCTGTCCCCCTCAGCTGCCCTTAGAATTTTAGGGAACCTCAGCTCAGGCCAACCCCTGTTTGTGACTTGGATGCAGAAAGGAATTTCAGGACTAGGCAGAATGAGGTAGATTTTGGATTTGAGGAAGATATTGGATGGGCTTAAGCGTGAGGTTAGAGAGGAGGCAGTCAGAGGACACACCCGGGAGTGTGGCTGTGGACTTCTCCAAGGAGAGTCCCAGAGCGTGAGTCATTCTCCAATGTGGGCACAAACTCTCCAGGCAGTCACAGCTCATAGCATGTTGTTGTTTGTTTGTTTGTTTGTTTGTTTGTTGCGACAGTCATGCTTAGTGTCTTGGTGGAGTTTGTAGCAGCTGCCATCAAAAAGTTGCTAAGAAAGCTAATGAAATCACCTGACGGAACCTAAGGGGCACCCGGCAGGATTACCTGACAGGGCCACAGCAAGTAAGGCTATTTTCACTGTAACAGTTGTGTTTGAGGTTTCAGATGTCTTGGGAAAGGAATGAGACATCAACCAAGGTTCTATATCCAAGCTGTAAGCCTGGCTCTTTGCTGTAGGATAATCCTTCTGTACATTGTGGATATGTATTACTCTCATTTGCTAATAAAAAGCTGATTGGCCGATAGCTGGGCAGGAAGAGATTGAGCATGAGAGCCAGACTAGGAGAATGCTGGGAAGAAGAAGGGCAGAGTCAGAGAGTCACCAGCAAATGCAGAGAAGCAAGATGAGAACGTTGTATTGAGAAAAGGTACTAAGCCATGTGGCTAAACATAGATAAGAATTATGGGTTAATTTAAGTGTAAGAGTTAGCTAGTAACAAGCCTGAGCTTTAAGTGTAAGAGTTAGCTAGTAACAAGCCTGAGCTATCAGCCAAGCATTTACAATTAATATAAGCCTCTGTGTGGTGATTTAGGAAGGGCTGCCAAGTATTTGGGAGCAGACAGTCAGGATAGGAAACGTCCGTTTACAGGTCACTATTTTGTTGCTGTTGTTGTATCTTGTATGAGAGGAGTAATAACTCCATACTTGCAAACTTCACAGCAAATGTTGAGTGTTGGGATTGCCAATCAGCTGGCAGGAGGCCTCAGTTAGACTCTAGGCTGAGGAGCTGCTTCTCCTTCCTAGCTGCCCCTAATTTCTGTCTTTCTACCCTGACTCAAAAATGCCTTCGTCTTCCTCACACCCCTCCCATTGCCTTTAATTGTCGATTCCCATTTGTTTCACTTGCAGTGCCCAGGAGTTTGTTAAGAGTTTAGGATTCCCTTACCTTCCTGGAATAAGTTTAGATTCCTGAATGGACTAGGCAGGGTTCCCTGAAAGAACAGAACTGATAGAATGAATATATATTAAAAGTGGATGTACTAGGCAGGGTTCTCTAAAAGAACAGAACTGATAGAATGAATATATAT
>CABHPH010154461.1:46783-59760 GCA_902168325.1 Peromyscus nudipes | reverse complement strand
ACACACACACACACACACACACACACACACACACACACACACTCTAGTAGAGGATACTATGTAAAATTAAAATCAATAAGTGAAAACGTCACAAAGAACAAATTTGGTTTTCTTTACACAGTGTTAACAAATAGAGAGACCTGTGGTTTCCAGGATGTCACAACTGTGACTAAGCAAATGGCATCTGAAAGAGTTGAGTGTGGGAATGCCGGGTGGGGAGCAAGGTGTTGTGATTGTTTCTCCCCTATGGACACAGTATGAGATTTGAGAGAAAGAACTTGATTAGAAGCAGAATTTGTCAAATATGCACTGTAAGTCCAGTTGCCACCTGATTGCATGTGCTGTTAGGAAAGGACTTTCTGTTGCTAGAGTAGAGGCAATTCTAAGCTAGTGGCAGAAGGAGGGTGCAGTAGAAGGTGAGAAAAGAGATGGTGATGATTTTTCCCGAGACCTTTCTTTCAAACCAGGAAGAAGCTAGTTGGGTTCCATTGTGCATAGCAGCGACCCAACTCCGGAAGGTTTGCTGGGGGACAGCATTTATGGAATTAGAGAGATGGTTAAGGTTCTTGCCTTCAAACCTGACAGACGACCTGAATTTGATCCCTGAGACACTCCCATAAGTTGTCTGTCCTCTGATGTCCACAGGCTCACCACCATGGCTGCCAGGTCAAGTTACCTCGACAGCAAGATGACTATGGGAAGGCCTTGTGAAATGCAGAGGGAAAAGTCACACAACAGTGCGTGTGTGCTTGCGTGCGTGCTTGCGTGCGTGCGTGTGTGTGTTTGCATGCATGTATCCTTGGGGTGCACATGCCAAGTTGCTCATGTGGAGGTCAAAGGTCAATGTTAAATGCCACTGCTTGCCTACTACCTTGCTTGAGACAGGGTCTCTGGCTACTGCTTCATACAATTGGCTAGTGGAGGGGGGAGGGCGGAGAGATGGCTCAGCAGTTAAGAGCACTGGCTACTCTTCCACATGACCCGAGTTCAATCCCAGCACCCACACGGTGGCTCACAGCTGTCTGTAACTCCAGTTCCAGGGAATCCGATGCCCTGAGACAGACATACAGCAGGAAAAACAATTGGCTAGCTGGCCTGTGAGCTTCCTAGCTGACTTACAAACTTCTGTGTTCTCCATCACCATCTTCGCTCTTCCCGTAGGAGAACAGGGATTACAGACATATTCACCACTTTCACACAGGTTCTGGGGATTTGAACTCACTGGCACAGCAGTCCTAACCCATCGATCCATCACCCCACCCTACTGTTTAATTTATTTTTGAGACATACTATTGCTATATTACTAAGGCTGAACTGTATTAGAACTCATGATCCTCCAGCCTGAGCCTCTAGAGTAGATGGGACCATAGGCACTCACCACCATGCCCAGCTCTCCTTTTACTCTTTACTTAAAAATTAGGCTGCAAAAGGAAATATGAGTTTAAAAATCGCCTAAATTACCCTTAAGGATTTACCACTTCCATTTGGCATACCTATTTCCATTCGAATGCTACCATTATATAAAAATGATACACATCTTTTTCCTGGCATTGGGCCCTTCAAGGAGCTACTACAGCAAATAAAACAACGCATGCCCTGTGCTCTACATTAAATGTTAGTCTTTGGAGGAGGGAGGGTGCTAAGGTCTCACATGCCCAGGCTGGCCTGAACTCTCGGTAGCTATGGATGACCTTGACCTTTAGATGCTGCTGATGCAGTGCTAACTCAGGCTTCCTGTAGGCCAACCAAGCACCCTACCAACTGAGCTACCAAGCCCCCAGCCTCAGCATCACGGTCGTTTATGTATCTATTTATTGTGTGTATACGCATCTGTGTGTGTGTGTGTGTGTGTGTGTGTGTGAGAGAGAGAGAGAGAGAGAGAGAGAGAGAGAGAGAGAGAGAGAGAGTGTGAGCGCGCGTGCCCTCGCGTGCGTGCGGAGGTCAGAAGATAACTGCGGATTCAATTCTAGCGTTCCACCACCTTCCTGAGCTGGGGTCTTTCGTGGTTTCTGGGGCTGTGCTGTGTACTCCAGGCTATCTGGACCTTGAACTTCCAGACCATTCTCCTGCATGGGCCTCCCACCTTAATGTGGGCACATTGAGATTACAGATGGGAACCACTGCGTCTGGCTTTTTATACAGGCTCCAGGAAAGGGCAGTTAGGCTTACACAGCTTGTGTGCTTTACCTACTAAGCCATTTAGCAGGCCCACTTCTCCGCTATCCCTATAATATCCCAGTCTTGCTTCTCGGTATCTACTTTTCATTATGTATAAGTAAAAACACCAAAATCATATTGTTCTCACAACCCTATAGTTTTTAACTGCAGTTTCCAAAAATAAAATCCATCTTATCAAATTTAAATAGAAAAACTTTGGGTAAACATATTCCTTGAAAAGAATTCTAATTTGTTCCAATAATTTTAGAGCAGAGGATTCTGGGCAACACAAAAAGCTATCATATATTGCTCAAATTCTGAGTGGAAAATAATGTTAATTGTTATGTGGTACTATTACAAAGTTACACTAATAACCTGAAGTCAGTAACATTCAGCCCTGAGTGCCTCGTACAGAACAGTGAGAAACAGGCTATCTTGGGGTCGACCACAGTCAAAGGCAGAAAAGGTCTTCCTCGGTTTGCATAGTGAAGCAATTCCACTGGAGAGCCTGGTCCTACGTAGCCTGTGGCATATTCTTCTAATGAAATCAACAAAGCTCTGGACACTTGAATGTTAGCGCAAATCGCTTGCACAGTTTCTCCGACTTGACTGCCCCGCAGAAGTGCCGGGAGGAATTTTCAAAATACCAACGCCTGCCCCAAGTTCTGCTTTAATTAGTAAGAGGCAGGGCTCTTCTGGTAACTATTTCTAGCCATCTGTACTGTATTTTCAGCTTCCTCGGTGTTATCGTCTGTAGGCCAGCTCTCATCGCCAGGTCTTTGTGGCTGAATTCTGCAGAGCGCGCTCCTTGCGCCCCAAGGTCGCGATGCTGCTGCTGCTGGCCTCTGCCATCCCCTGCGGCTGCAGAGGGACCGACCAGCGCTAAAAATGCCAAAGAAAAGAGGCGCGATGCCTTGCTGAGATTTGGGGATGGCTTCCCCCGCCCTCCACTAAGAATTTACGCGTCCCAACCCCCCACTTCCCTCTTGCAAACCTCCCCGAACCCGGGAAACAAACGATAAACTTAAAGCTTGAAAAAAAAAAAAAAAAAAAAAACGGGTACAAAGTTTTCCGCCTCTCCGCCCCCGGGGACACGATCGAAAATTCCGAAGGCAACAGGAGCGCCACTAGCGCCCGCTTTCTTTAAGCGCGGTTTCTGCGGAGGGCGGAGGCTATTGTCATGGTAAATTTCACTCGCTGAGGAAGAAAGGGTGGATGATCAATCAAAAAGGAGGTACTCCTTTGCGGTTCTGCCGCTTTCTGCCTACACCGCGGCGTGAAAGGCTTTTTTACTTTTCTCGGTAAAAACAAAACAAAACAAAACACAGAAAAGGTTCTGGCGCGTGTGCGAGCCTACAGCAGTCCGCGGTGACCCTGGAGGACGTCCGTGCGAACGCAGTGGGCAGACCCCACTGGGGACTTCCGCGAGAGCCCCGAATTCCGGCAGGTCTACCCGGAGAAACGCGTACGGCCCGGTCCCCGGTCCGCATCCCCGGGGAGCCGCGAGCCACGCCGCCCCGCCTGCGAAGGTTTCTCCCCGCCCGCGGGTGGCGCGCTGGCTGATCTAAGCCCAGCAGGGAAGCTCGGCTCGCCTCCATCTGGGTCAGGCACTTTAAAAACGGAAGCCGACTTGAGCATGTGTCGGGCGTGATGAGGACCCCCGAGAACTTGGAGGAGCCTAGCTCCACACCAAACCCCAGCAGGACCCCCCAGGAGAGGTTCGTTTATCTGGAAGCGCTCCTGGAGGGAGGGGCTCCCTGGGGCTTCACCCTGAAAGGTGGCCTGGAGCATGGAGAACCGTTAATCATTTCCAAGGTAAGTTTTCTGCTCGGTGTTGTCTTCCACGAACTTGTGTTTTGTTTGCAACTTCCGAAGTTGTGTCAGATTTGTCGGAAACTGGGAAAAAAAAATCCCGGGCATTGCCTGAATAGCACTTACAACTTATTTTGTTGTTTCGTGCATTTCTGATGATCTGGAAATGTTTTTGGATAGCTTGGTGTTTGGAAGAAAATTGTGTCTAGCTCGTTTGTTCTGTGAAAGCCCCAGGAAATGTGTTCATTTGATGGCCAATCCTCTTCTTTTGTGTATGAAATGCTAGATCGGTTCCCACATGAGCCTTCTATTATAAACCAGGTTAAAAAAGATAAGCAACTTTGGAAGGTCGTGGCATCTATAGTTCACGGTCAGGAAGACCTCTCGCTTCAACCGAAAATACCCAGCTTTAAAACTATTTTAAATGTTCTTATAATTTTAGATCCTCAGCCCAGGTGTGGTGGTGCATGCCACCTAACCCGGCAGGAGACACAGAGGCAGATTTTCAGCCCAGAGCAAGTTAGCAGGACTGTCTCAAAAACCAGCCAAGCAAACAAATATTTCTGGAGAATTGCTCGCTTTATATACAGAGGAATTAAATCGGCTTTTAGTATAGACAAAAACCCTCTTCTGTCCCTCTGTGTATTACAGGTCTGACTTTGGAACCAAGTGATCCTGCAATATGACTCAATCTCCATTGATCTTTTGGGTTTTTAGGCTTTGGGCCATGTTTCTCTAATACAGCAGACATTCATATTACTTGCTGTAATATTTATTTTGAAATTACAGATTAGGAACAGTCGAGGGCAATCGGATGTTTAAAGGCTTTCAGGCAATTACGTACCCCAAGGAGGTATTTGTAATTGAGGGAGGATTCTTTTGAGTTTGAGGGTGGAGGAAGAAATACTGTGTTGAATTTGAACTCTGTTATCTGGTAAGGTTATCACCCCCTCCCCCAACACATCTGTGTGTTTTGAGGAAGACCAGAGGAACCTTAATGTGGGTGAGCCAGGAGGAATTGGTAATGACAGCAATTGACCCTAAATATGCAGTATACAATACAAGCTATGTGACTTTCCCAAGGAAAACAGAGGATATATATACATATATATGTGTGTATGTATATGTATATATGCATGTATATATATATATGGAGGATCTCAGTTATTGAAAAATTAAAGCCCATTATCACGACCCTCAGACTGAAGCTTGTTTTTCTCAAGAAGTCTAGATAGAGGTCAGCTGTTAGGCATGGAAACAGGTTAATCAAATCAAGAATTCCACTCAGATCTTCCATTTGCCATTCTTATCTGTGGCCTTTTTTCCTCCTGGCTGCATGGTGAATGCTGCACCTCCAGCATTGTGTCTTCATTCCAGGCAGGTTTGGAGCTTTTTGCTTTCTCATCAGACTTTTGCTTACTTCTCATTGGCCAGAACTACACCGCATAGCTATCCTGTAGATAGCGAAAGGAAATTAATGACGGTGACTAGTTTAGACTGGCTAGGGTTTCTCTCATGAATTCTGAATAGGGCCCTACCCTTCTAGAAGTCAAGGATTCTTTGCTACTATTTGAAAAAAAAAAAGTGGTTCTTTTTATGAATGAAGCAGAGTTGACTGTTGGGTAAACAACTGAGAATGCCTATAGCAAACGTGTTCTAAAATGTCTACATCTTAGTCGGATGGTGGTGGTGCACGACTTTAATCCCAGGACTCAGGAGGCAGAGGCAGGTGGATCTCTGAGAGTTCCAGGACAGCCAGGGCTGAACAAAGAAACTTTGTCTTGAAAAACAAAAATCAAAACAAAGAAAGTCTACATCTTAAACCTGCTGCACAAACTTCCCGACTTTTAAAATCTACGCATGTATTCATGAGGATGGCAGTGGCTCTTGGAGAGGTCTAATCCCACATCTACTGGGTTGTTAGAACCTGCTGGTGTCTTCAGGATGTGGGCATAATACTCTTTACCTCAGGGGACCACAAAGAGATTAAGTGTGACTATGAATGTAGTAGAATGTCTGCTACAGAGAAAGAGTTTTGCTCTTCGTTATCCTAGGAGACTTTTGTGTTCAATATGTTAATTAGTTGTCTTGCTTCGGTGACAAAGAATCTGATAGAGTAATTTAAGGACTTATTCAGGTGCACAGTTTTGGGAATACAGTCTATTCAGATAAGGTAGGTGTCATGGTTTGAAAGAAAATGGCTCCCAAAGGGAGTGGCACTATGAGGAAGTGTGGCCTTGTTGGAGTGGGTGTTGTCTTATTGGAGGAAGAACATCACTAGGGGATGGCCTTTGAGGTCTCATATATGCTCAAGGTACTGCCCAGTGTCTCAGTTCATGTCTTGTTGCCTTTGGATCAAGATGTAGAATTCTCCAGCACCATGTCTGCCTGCATGCCGCCATACTCCCAGCCACCATGCTCCCCCACCATGATGACAACAGACTAAACCTCTGAAAATGTAAGCCCTTACCTCAATGAAATGTGTTCCTTTATGAGAGTTGCCTTGGTCATGGCGTCTCTTCACAGCAATAGAAACCCTAACTAAGACGGAAGTTGGTGGCAGGGACTGGGGTAGTGTCGTGAAAGGCCTGACCATGCTTTTGTTTGGAGGAATTTGGACTTTGGTACTTTGGGTTAGGAAAGCAGCAGAATGCTTTAAGCACTGCTTAATGGGCCACACCAGCAGGAGCATGGAAGTCAGTGGTGCTAAGAGTGATTAGAACTGTGGAGGGCTGGCTCAAGAGGTTTCAGAGGAGAAGAATTTTAGTATGTTGCCTAGAGATCATCCTGTGATATTTTGGTGAAGAAAGTGACTGCTTTTGCCCTTGTCCAAAGAGTCTGCCTGAGGTAAAAGTGAGGAGACTTGGATTAATTCCCTTGGCAAAGGAAATCTCAAAACAGCCTAGTATTGACTCTTGTGTGGTTATTACTGGTCACTCTTATACAGACTTATAATGAAAAAAGAGCAAGAAAATGTAAATTTTGAGGAGAAAAGGAGCATCAGGAAGTGGAATGGAGCTAAATTCTGAGTTCAAGGAGGTAAGATTTGAAATAAGGGAGTGGTGATCTTGGGGTAAGATCCCACCCAGCTAAATTTTCAACTTGTGAAAAGGAATTAAAGAAAAGCTTGGAGCTGAGTGTGGTGGTACACCCCTTTAATCCCAGCACTCCAGAGGTAGAGGCTGGCAGGTCTCTGGTTTGAGGTCAGCTTGGTCTACAGAGCAAGTTCCAGAACAGTCAAGCTCAGGCAGTGAAGGTAACCATGGAAAACAGAAAGCTGGTGAAGATGTAATTGAACAAGGGGGCCGTGTTCCAGCCCCAGCAAGCCGAAGAAGTTGGCAGCTTCAGCCATGTGGTTCTGGAGTTAAGGAAAGAAGAAAGGAGCTATGGAATTTGCCTCTATGACTAGGGAAGGCCGCTGAGGCCAGGCATGTGTCAAAGCTGTCCCTGAATGGAGGCCTTGGAGACCCCAAGATGTTGGAGATGCTGGAGTCACGGGATACCTGCTGAGGAGAGCTAACAGGGAGTGGAACCAGCCCAAGAGAAAGAAATGTGTTGAAAGAAAATGGTCCCCAAAGTGAGTGGCACTATTAGGAAGTGTGGCCTTGTTGGAGTGAGTATGGTCTTATTGGAGGAAGTGTGTCACTAGGGGATGGACCTTGAGGTCTCACATATGCTCAAGGTTCCGCCCAGTGTCTCAGTTTACTTCCTGTTGCCTTTGGATGAAGATGTAGAACTCTCCAGCATGCCAACTAAGACAGGATGCATAGTGGCTAGGGAGAAACACACACACACACACACACACACACACACACACACACACACACACACACACCCGCCCTGTGGTGGCTCTGGCTCACAGCACACTTGCTCACATCTCATAGTGGCTAGGGAGATGGCCCTGTGGTGGCGCCGGTTGGTAGCACAGTTGGTAGCACGGCTTGCTCCACAGGCCAGAAGGCAGAGAACCAGAAGCTGATGTCAACATCAAGACCCGCGCTCTTCTAGCTAGCCCATTGTCCCCAACGGTTCCATTAACATCTCAAAACGGCTGAGGACCATGTATTCAAACACAGGAGCTGTGACAACAGTTCACATTCCAGCCAGACTAGGCGGAAGTTTGCATCTATTTAAACAACCACAGCATTTATATTTCTCCCAGCTGACAGTCTAAACATAAGCTGATCTGAAAAGTGGCTCTTTCTATCGCCAGATACAAGTTCCTTCCATTTTCCTACCTCCACCCCAGAGTGATGACCACTTGTTCCTGTGTCTAATTCCCAGCCATTCAGAAGCAGTCGGGAGGGAAAGAGGAGGCTGTGTAGTGGCAGCAGAGGAACAGTCTGCTTCAACCTGCCTTGACCAATGTGGCCACCAACAGCCATCTCCATTTCTGTTTCGATGAAAGGCAACAGAAAATGAAATGATTTAAAATTCTGACCCTCACTTGCACTATCAACATCTGAAGCGTCACCTCGCACCAAAATTTTGAACATCTTTCCCCACGTTGTGCAGCAAGCAAAGCCCTGCTCATCCACACCTCCTCCTCAGATTTCCCTGAGGTTCCCCACTCAGTTGCCTGGTCTCTCTTCTGTACTCCTGTATCACATGTTCATCACACCGAATCACGATGTTTTATTTATGCAGATTAGCTTGTTGGGGCCAGGGTATTTTCTTCATTTTTGCCATGTCTAACCAGAGTCCATAGTAGGGGTCTAACCTCTCTAGAAGTCAAGGCTCTTTGCCTACTGTTTAAAAACAAATGCTGAGTAAATGAAAGGGCATGGCTGTATCTAACTCTTCTCAAATGATCAGGACCCAGCACAGTGCCTGACAGTTAGCATTTAGTAACTTCTATGACTCAACTAGCAAATGGCAAGGTCAGGCAGGAGGCAGTTTAAGCAGGGAAACAGGGTTCCCATGAGATGGAGAAAGCTAGACAGAGTTCCAAAGTTTAGGTATGTGTCTGTTTCTTATTGCTGCTGTAACAAATTACCCCAAGTTTGGTGACTTAACACAATGCAAGCTTACCAATCTATAGTTCTGTGGGCCGGAAGTGAAGCACAAGTTTCACGAGGCTAAATCAAAGCGTCTGTAGGGCCAGACCCCCTTCTGAAGGCTTCAGGACAGACTCTGTTTCCTCTCCCTTTCAGTTCTAGGGGTCCACATTCCCGGTGCCCAGTCCCCTTTTTTCTTCAAAGCCAACCACAACAGCTTAAGTCTCATTTATCACTCTACCCTCCAACTCTGCCTCACTTGTTATTTAGTTTATTTATAGTTCTGGGAATTGAACTCAGCATCCTGCATGCCAGGCAAGTGCCTCTAACCCCAACCCCTTTATCAACTTTTAAAAACCCTTGTGATTTCATTGGGCCTACTAAGATAATGTTCCTATTTGAAAATCAGGCGATTAATAGCTTGAATTCCGTTTGGCTCTTCCTTTGCCAGATAGCCTAACATGATCACAAGGTCCAGGGATTACAATGTGGATGCCTCTGGGAAAAGAGGGTGCTCTTTTACCTACCCCAGGGTGTTTAAGCATTAGTGAAAGTTTATAGAATGAAGGCAGGGTGGTTCCCTGTTGCAGGGGATGGGATGTGGCAGGGCACACCGAGTCTCAGGAAAGGCACGTACACAATATGCACACAGTTATAAGCAGCCAGGTCACAGGTGACAGCGTAATGCATGAAGTATCACTTTTCTTTGGGTACAAAACTAGACGGGAAAACGAATGGGGGGTGACTACAAAGGGGTGGTAATAAAAGATCATTTTCTAATTGCTTTCTTTGGGATTTAATGTCCTTGAATAGGAGAGGTGGGGCAGAGAAATGAGCCTCTATAATCTGTGAGCTTCAAATAGAAAACGTACCTTTAAAAAAAGCGGTAGTTGTAAGTGGACGCTCAGACAATTCAACAGTTCAGGAAGTTGGCAGCCTGATTTGATGATGAGTCATCTGCTCAGCGTAGGAGCTGGGAAAAGCGGTTCCACCTGAGGCAGGCGGTGCACCTGCTCCCAGGGCTCGTCGCTAAAGAGCGACAACAGTAACCGCAAGCAGCAGCTGTGGCACGGCCGGCCGAGAGCCTACTGTGCTCAGGGCTCTACCCCACGACTTCTCCACGTGTCAATCCTTTGAGTCCTATAACTCCACACGAGGAACGGGGTCCTAGTGCCTCAGTGATCTCCATGAGGAACTGGGGCACAATCCGAGTAACTCTGAGTAGGGTATGACCATCCCTCTGGGCCTCACCCCATGTGAGGTGCCATTACGTTATCTATTAGTCACGGGATATTAGGTCCGACACAGATGTGAACAAGGAATGCCTTTTTGGGGGCGGGGCTACAGGTTGCCCAAGATAAAGTGTTATTGGACTCTAAACCTGCACCATTCCATCCTCTCCATCCCTGCGGTTCTCATCCATGCAGCAGGCTTCAGAGACACAGCTTCCTTCCAGGAATTCACATTAGTACGCGATAGAACTGGGGTTGAGGACCTGTGAACGGAGGGGATCACTTACCACTTTGGGAAGTGTTTTCTTGGGTCTATTTAGCTGGAGAATTACTGCCTCGGCTTCTACTAACGTGGGCTTTGGAGTCGGAGGAGAAATCATTGATCTCGCCAGTGCTCATCGATGTGGCGGGCAAGGCCGTCTTCCCCTGGCTCTCCCGTTTGTGTCCTGCTTCCCTGGGAGGCATCGTTCCTCCAGCCGGACTCCATCTCTTGTAGAATTCCCATGCCTTCCGCCATTCACCGTTCTTCACCGAAACCCCTTTCTCCACCTGTGGGCTTTTCTTGTCAGTCCAAGTCAGTCTCCTTGGGCATGATGCGCTAAGGCGTGACTCATTCCCCCTCCTCTAGCCCTGGCTTCCCATTAAAACAAAACTGTAGAGTCACGTGTCTGCTAGTGTAAAGCCAGAGGCACCCTCACATACATGCTGCCAGCTTCCTGCTGACAGTATTCATTTTAGAAAGGATTTATTCACTGCCGCTGCCTCCTCCTTCTTCTTCTTCTTCTTCTTCTTCTTCTTCTTCTTCTTCTTATAAATTTATTTATTATGTATACAGTATTCTGCCTGCAGGCCCAAAGAGGGCACCAGATCTCATTACGGATGGTTGTGAGCCACCATGTGGTTGCTGGGAACCGAACTCAGGACCTCTGGAAGAGCAGCCAGTACTCTTATCCTCTGAGCCATCTCTCCAGCCCTCACTGCCTTCTTCTAATGCTGTGGTTCTCCTTACAGTCCTGCCCCTATAGAGAATCATCTAGAACATTCCAGTCAGCCTGCCATTTGAAAGGGAAACAAGTGGCTTCATTGTACTGTGAGACACAGTGGACGTGTGAGCAGGCTAGTAACTGAGGCGTCTGTGGGTGGGAACAGAATTGTCCGGGTGACTGTGTGACAGTTATTGTTTCTGGATGTTCTCTGTCTAGAATCAGCACTTTTTGCCTTTTCAGCTTTCGGGGCACCCCTTGGTTTTGTCACACAAGCCTCAGCCATAAATCTCTTGGTAAAACAGTGTTTCATTACCAACCAGGGTTCCCGAGTTCATTTTGAAATGATTTTTAAGCATTGTAGCTGAAGTTTTTCTGGTCCTGCCAGGCCCACAGTCAGGACAAATCTCTCTCACCCACCAGTCCTGCAGCCCCTCAGACCCAAGTAAACACATAGAGGCTTATATTAATTACAAACTGTATGGCCTAATGGCTCAGGCTTCTTGCTAGCTAGATCTTACATCTTAAATTAACCCATTTCTATAAATCTATACCTTGCCACGTGGCTTGTGGCTTACCGGTGTCTTTACATGTTGCTTCTCATGGCGGGGGCTGGCAGTGTCTCCTGATGCAGCCTTCCACTTCCCAGAATTCTCTTCTCTGCTTGTCCTGCCTATACTGTACTTCCTGCCTGGCTACTGGCCAATCAGCACTTTATTTATTAACCAATCAGAGCAACACATTCACAGCATATAGATATCCACAGCAAAGCATTTCCTCAAAACTCTGGGCTGATTGAATTAGCTCACTGAGGCCATCTTTTTTGTTTCCTTCTAAATGTTAAGTGATATCAGCTTCATATTCTTTCATCATCTTCTCCTCCTCCTCTCCTCCTCCTCTTCCTCCTCTTCCTCCTTCTCTTCTTCCTCCTCCTTCTTTTCCTCTTAATTTAAGATAGGGTCTCATGTAGCCCAGGCTAGTCTTGAATTTGCTATGGGGCCAAGGCTGGCCTTGAACTCCTAATCTTTCTGCCTTTATCTCCTAAGTGCTAGGATTACAAGTGTGTACTTATCACTCAGCTATCCTCTGCCTCAGCCTCCTAGGTGCTGGATTTACAGACGTGTGTCATCATGCTTATTTTGACATTTTCAAATGTCCAGGATTTCTGAATGTCTCTCCTTAGCTTCCTTTCTTTTTCCGTTGACATTTGTCCTCCATACACACACGCCTCTGCTGCTCTTAAATAGATGTGTGTCCCCTCTTGGTCAATCTCCATGTCCCCTGCTTTGGCTCTGCCTCCTCTTTGCCGCCATTTTCTTCAGCACCTTTATTCACCTGGTCTTCTAATAAAACAGTCCTTAGCTTTTAGCCAGTCTGTGGACGAATGGCAGTCTCCTTAAGACCTCATGGATTTTACTTGTGCTTGTATTTCCTGCTTTTTCTGGCAAAATACCTCTCACTTCACACACAGAAAATTCTCAATTTAAGTGGCTTATAGGATTTCAGAGCTGGAAAGAACCTCAGCAGTCATGTGATCCAACTTCCGTATTATACTGAGGAAAAAACCTGAACCACAAAAGGTCATGTATTTGCCAAGATATTTTCTGTTTAGCGGACAAAGTGTGTGTTTGTGTGTATTTGTGGTGTCTGTGTAGGTGTGTAAAGCCCAACTAGTGAGATAGTAATTGCTTCTGCTGAGGCCATTTTTGCTTTTGTAGGAACCCTATTCCCCTTTTAGACTGTTGACTGTAGAAGGTGAGGATCTCCCCTTTTAGATTGTTGACTCTAGAAGGTGA
>CABHPH010154461.1:22276-46773 GCA_902168325.1 Peromyscus nudipes | reverse complement strand
CCCTTTTAGATTGTTGACTCTAGAAGGTGAGGATCTCCCCTTTTAGACTGTTGACTCTAGATGGTGAGGATCTCTTTCGGTTCTTTCCTTCCCTTGTTCTCCCCCTGCCCCCTCCATCTTTCTTTTGTGCTATCCATAGTGCTGAAATTATGAATAGCAATTATGAAAATGTGCTAATGAGTAGAGAGGAAATTATTAATATGAAAGCAGATCATAAAATTGATCTGGATTGGGTGGCACACATCTGTAATCATAGCATTTGGGAAGTGGAGGCAGGGGGATCGGGAGTTAGAGGCCAGCTTTGGCTGCATAGCAAGTTCAAGGACAACTTGGATACATACTATCTTGAAAAAAATTTTTTTCTTAGAAGGCTTTCTAGGGTAGTGTGCAAACAAGATGTTAGAAAACCCTGCTTGAAGGCCAGGGATATAGCTCAGTTGGTGGACTGTTTGCCTAGAATGTAGGAAGCCCTGTATTCAAACCCATCACTGCATGAACTAGGCATGGTGGTGCACATCTGTAATCCCAACACTCAGGAAATGGAGGCAGGAGATGAGAAATTCAAAGTCTTTCTTGGCTAGACAGTGAGTTTGAGGCCAACCTGAGCTATGCGAGACCCCATCTCTAAAAGTCAAAAATTAAAAAAATAAACAAATTCCTGCCTAAGAAAAATAAAGCAACCAGGTTAGGTTTTACTCATATATATCTTACATATATAAAGTGTTTGGTAAATGTCTGTTAGATCAAGTTAAATTAGTAAAAAAGGGGAAACACGTGTTTTTATTTGACTTGTAATGGGTTACCCAAGCTTTGGTTAAAGTGTGACATGGTTTGAGAAGCCAGCTAAGGTTGTGATCCTTAATGTTGAATGTGATCAATGTTGAATGGAGAAAGGTTTCATTCAGACACCACGCTGGTCTTAGATGCCAAGTGGATCTGAACATCAGTGAGAAACTCTTTGAAAGCTAACACATCCCCCAGGCTTTCTCTCCTGCACAGAGAACACAACTTAATTGAAGAAATATTCATCTCATTTCTAGTGAGCCCACAGTGCAGTTGGAGACACATAATGAGAGATTTTCTATCAATCTTTGAAAACAACAAAACCTCACAGGACATTCTGGATCCGAGCTAACCCACAGACAGAGTCTTCCACATCGAAGTCTTTGATGTGGTTCCAAACAGTGAGCATCTTATCCAGAGAGCCGCAGAGTTGTTGTTCTCTGTCCATCCCCGTCCATCCAGGGAGTCCATCCATCTCCCATGCTCTGACCTCCCAGGCACTTCTCAATACAGCAAAACGATGCAAAGAGACTCTGTTAAATCCTGCCCCCGACTCCCCCTCCAGTGACTTTTCCCACAAAAACAAAGTTGGTGTATCTGACCTGCAGAATGGAAGGGGCACTTCTTTCTTGGCGTCTCAGAATGCTTTGCTTTCTTGGCAGACTGGACATCTGTCCTGGGCATCAGAGCCTGAACTTACACTTACGTCAACTGCATTTTTTCGTTCCTCCCTCCCATCTGCTGTGACCCTCTCCCCTTTGAACTGCATTTTTTTCTTTGAGATTTTATCTAAATCTTTATTTTTAAGAAGTCCTCTTTGGTATGTTTGTAATCTCTGTTATTTTATCATTTGGAGTAAGGCTGTCAAGTGTAGCAAAATACACATCCCAGATGGTGGATGGCTTGGAGTAAAAATAAACATAGTAATATCACTGGTCATGAGACCACGTTCTAGGGGCTCAGCTTTCCTGAAACTTAGTTTTCTCGTCTTTGAAACTGGAGCACACCATTAATCCCAGCACTCAGGAGGCAGAGGCAGACAGATCTCTGAGTTTGAGGCCAGCCTGGTCTACAGAGTGAGTTCCAGGACAGCCAGAGCTACATAGAGAAACCCTGTCTCGAAAAACCAAAAAAAAAAAAAAAAAAAAAGGCAAAACAAAACAAACAAAAAAAATGGGAGCATCCTTACTCAACATGGTCTTTTAATCATCCAATGGATGTTATAGTGGGATGGCCAAACATTGCTCCAGATATTAGGTACAGACAGATGGCAGGATGGTGGGAGTCGGACAGCAGAAAGCCACTCCTGTGACTCCTGTAACAAAGATGGCACCTGACTGGTTTTCCATATCATGGCCAGAGTTGCCATGATACACTGAACAATATCCTGCCCTCTGGCAATGGACATGTTTGCACAGGACAATTCCAGGATATAGTAAGTTTCATTAAGAACAAAACCAACACAATATGCTCCGGGGTGATGGTACCTGTCGGGGAGAGAGAGCAGGGCTTGCCTTCAGTGGGCGATGAGAGGAGAGTTTTCCCATGCTACATCTGAGCTAGGACCTAGTAGATGAGAAGTGGAGAATCAAACGAGTGAAATTTGTAAGTTGGAGGCATGGAAGTCTTGTCACGTTACATAAACAAACAGCAAGGCAGTGCTGGGGAAATGGCTTGGCAAGTGAGAGCACTCATTGTGCAACCATGAGGACCTGAGTTCAAATTTCAAGCACCCACATAGAAAGTTGAGCGTAGCTGCACATGCCTATAACTCCAGCACTGTAAAGGCAGAGACACAAGATCTCCAGGACTTGCCAGCCACCAGTCTAGCTACAGGGTCAGTGAGATACCCTGTCTCAAGAAAATAAGGTGGATGAATGAACAGGAGAGCCAAAGTCCTTCTCTGGCCTCCATGAGTACACATAAGCATGTATACCATCCCCCCCCCAATTGTGGATACATCACCTAAACAAAAAATTAATTCATTAAAAATAAATTTACTATCCCCCACTCACCAAAAAATCAAGCAATGCTTGGAGGTTGCTAAGCAAGAGAGTGCTACAAGCCACAAAAATATACAAAGTAGGATTTCAGCTGATTATGACAAAGCTAATACCTGGAAGTAGCCAAGGGCCTTCCAGAGGTCAAGCTGAGGCTCAAGGAGCCATGGTGATATTTGGCTTTTGATTATCAGCCGTTTCCTGCTATGAGTTTCTTGTGTGCTATTGTAGCTTTTCCATCATTTATTGGGCACCTTATCCCCTCTACTAAAGGAATATTTAGATAACCTTGTGCGCTGACAGCGATGCACAGCCAGAACCCCAGTTCAAGCCTCCCTGTAATTGTTGTCATTAGCAGCATCCGGCCAGGTCCATCTCCAGATGGAGGAAAGTACTTTATCAGAGATACCTCTGTACTCTGTAAGAACAGACTTAAGTGTCCAGACTACCTGTTTGAGAAGGCCTGGCGGATGTGCCAATTAAGCTTGACTTCCTCCTTTCCCAAACCTTACCTCTAGTTCCAGATCTCCCTTTAATTATCACCATAGGCATCTAGCTGTACACAGGTTGCCTGGCAACTGAACACACCTTCCCCCACCCTGCAGAAAAATGGCAGATAGCTTGGACAGATAGGAGCCACAGGAAAAAAGAAGGCAGTTTTATTTTCTCCCATTGACCATTGTAAGAACTTACAGATTCTTAACATTTTTCTACCAATCACATTTAAGACTATAGTGAAGCACATAAGATCCCTCTTCTTAGATATTACCTGAATTTAGCCTTTAGTTAATTCATTTCCCCATTGGTCACTTCCCTTTGGGGTTGCAAATGATAATTAATGGTTATTGCCTCTCAGTGTGATTCTTATCACCCCTCCGTTTGACCATGGAAGCCTGGCTTTGCACTGCTAAGGGAATACTGCTTGTAAGTGCATATATACCAGGACTTCCGGGGCACGTGGAGGACGGAGAAGAGAAAAGAGAATGGAAGAACTAGATGGGTAAGAACTTGAGAGGAACAAACTGAGATGGGCTAGAAGAGAGTACTAGAGGGATGAGATGGAAGATGAGGAAGAGCCGGATTGGGAAGTACTAGCTGGGTAAGAACAAGGTGAAAAGGACCTAGATGAGGCAGAATTAAGACGAGAGAATTAAGATAGAACTTAGAGGGAGCAATAGATAGATATAGAGAGAAATCAGGCAGGAAAGGAGTTAGGCATGAGAACAGAATTGAAGCTGTGTATATAGGATGTTATGCCAGAGGAATTAAAGCAAGAGATCAGTATGCTGAGATTCTATTTCCTGAAAATAGTCCTCGCCGTTAGTGGTTCTCTCTCCTGAATCCCTGGGATGTATAATATTAAGGCTGGTCCCACTAATATTATATAAGAAGAGAGAATGTGGTTTGATTTTAAAATGGGGGTTTGCGGGGGGGGGGGGGGGGGGGCGGAGGGCTGGAGAGATGACTCCGTGGTTAAGAGTGCACACTGCTCTTTCAGAGGACCTGAGTTCTGTTCCCAGCAGCCACCATGTCAGGCAGCTCGCACGGCCTGTAACTCAATTCCCAGGGGTCTGGCACCCTCTTCTGGCCTCTACAGACACTTGCACACATATGGTGCACATAAACCCACACAGGCACACAGACATACATATAAGTAAGTAAATAAATCTTTTAAAAAAATTGCCCCCAAAAAGACAACCACAAAAATAACCAACTAACCAATCAAGCCATGTAATTGAAGTGGAATTAGTTGGAGTAAGTGTTTACATCTCAGGTATTAAATTCTGTTCTGAGCCATGAGTTTGCTTATTCTACAATCTAGAAAACTAATTGTCTTTCTCCTTTCTTTGGTGTGGTGCAGGGGACTAGACTCAGGCCCTCACACATGCTAGGTGAATGCACTACCACGGAGCTGTATTCTCAGCCCTCTTCCTTTCCTTTGAAAAGTTAAAATTTTTAATGGAGAAAGATGTATGGGTATAATTTAAGCTTTCATCATCTTGTATGTGTTCTCTGGGACGTTGGAAGTTTTCGGACTTGTCTCATGGAAACTGGGAAATGAGCTGCTGGAATTCAGACCTAGCATCTGGGTGGTGTCCAGAAATGAATACACATGTTGGGTATTGAGATATGTAATTGAAAAATTGGACAATGAATAACCTTTTGAGGATGGGAAGGGGAGATGGCATGGCCCTTTCTCCAATGCCAGTGTGTGTTGTTTACTTTTCATATTTTTGCTTTTGAGTGTATACTAATGAGAAGCCAGCCCAAAAGAAGGCAGCCATCAGCCGAAGAATGAGACAGCAGGGGAAGGTTAAAAGAATTAGCCATATTCTTCAGGGTTGCATTCATAGTTGCATGGTGGTGCTCTTGGCTCAAAGTCTACAATTGGACAAGTTGTTGGCACTCTTTCAAAAGGGCTCCCCGACATACGTTCTCTTACACATGGAAGTCTGTGGATATGACCTGTTAGAATACAGTCCGTTTAGACTCCTTCCGGTGGGACGAGCTATGTGGCTCCTTCCTGATCCCAGGTACTAAGTGCGATTGCTACCTGGCTTCTTAAACAGGGGAGTCATAACAAGAAAGGGGGAGATATATACTGGTTTGCATTTGTGGGTCTGACACTATGTTAGGCTATTACTGTATTAGAATGAGATATTTTTATATCTGAGGAAAGAGTTTTCTCCTAAATCCGGATGGAGCCAGGATTTAAAGCCAAGTCATTTCATTCTCACTACTGTATTTAGTCAGCTCATTATTTACTGAATGTATGAAATGGGATGGACTGGGGAAACATTCAATGAATAGGACCCCTGCACCACAGACCACATGCTTTCCCCTTTCCTCTTTTCCCCCCGCTTTGTTTTTTGTTGTTGTTGTTGTTGTTGTTTTTTGAGACAGGATTTCTCTGTGTAACTTTGCACCTTTCCTGGAACTCACTCTGTAGACCAGGCTGGCCTCGAACTCACAGAGATCTGCCTACCTCTGCCTCCGGGGTTCTGGGATTAAAGGCATGTGCCACCACCGCCCGGCCCCCTTTCCTTTTAATCCACTGAAGCCGAACGCCCACATCCCCTTACCCCTCACTTGGGACTTTCAATTCTCACCATTGCGACTCTTTCCTTAAAGGCTTCATTTTACCTCCCCTTTGCCCCCAGAATGAAGTCACCAGGAACAACCTTCCACCCCTGGTAGACTGGAGTTGCTGAAGCTCACATCAGACAGGGTAACCCTGACTTGTGCTAACTCTTGGAGTGTCTTCTGCAGAATGAAGTCACCAGTTGCCTGTAATTAGGGATGGCTTGGTGACATGTCCCTGTGAAACACTCCTTTCCTTCTCTTCCCCACTTCCCTGTTAATGGTATTTACTTCCCAAATAAATGGCTTGCATTCGGAGTCTTGTCTCAGGGTCTGCTTCCAAGAAAGGCCAAATATTACCATTATTAGGAGGAAGCCTACTTTCTTTCCCCCAAGGGAAAGGGGAAAGGCATGACCTGAAGTGGATCTTTGTTTCTAAAGCCCAGAGTCTGTTCCCTCCTCTGTGAGATTCAAGGGGAAGATCCGCAGTGGGCTGGAGAGTTGGCTCAACTGTCAAAAGCAAGTACTGCTCTTGCAGCAGACTCGAACTTCGTTTTCAAACAACGTGGACGTGATTCAGCTCTCTGTATTGTCCCGTCCCAGTTGACTGTTTTGTTGTTGAATTCACTGAAGACTGACAAGCAGTTGCTCCGTGTGACAGCCATTAGCCTGCTTTAAACTTACTCCTGAATGGACAGAATAATGAGTAGATTCCTTGTCACATAATTCATTACTAAGTCTATGAAACAGACAGTTGAGGAGACACTAAATGTGAGTCCAGTCTTTTCTAAACTCACATTTGAATAGAATCATGCATCACTTATAGCGCTTCTGCAGCAGGCTAGCCTCTGATGACAGCTGAGGAGGGCAGGGGGAAGGTAGAGCCCGACAGTGGTGAGGAGGGCGGGGGTGGGGGGGTGGGGGGATGGGGGGAGGGTAGAGACCGACAGTGATGAGGAGGGCAGGGGGAGGTAGAGACCGTGGGATGAATGTTGGCGTGTATCGCACAGCGCGGCGAGTGCTGATGATCTTAGTGTACTGCAGAGGTCAAAAGCAGCAAGGAAAGAGCTTGATATTTTCACCAAAAAGAGATGGTAAATTTGAGGAGGCAGGTATTTTTAACCTGACTTAAATATTTACAATATGTACATGTACTGAAATGTCACATGGTACCATGCATTTGTATAATTTTAATGTTTTTACGTACCAGTTAAAAATACATTTTAAAACCTTCATATGAACCTAGATTTTACACACACACACACACACACACACACACACACACACACACACACACCTAAAACGTAGTAGGGAGCTGTTCAGGAAAAGGAAGGAGAGGAGAGGATAATGGGTGAATGTGGCCAAATACGTGATATACTTCTATGAAAATGTCCTGATGAAGCCCATCACTTTATACAATGATATGCACAAATAAATAGAGAGTTCAGGGCTGGAGAGATGGCTTAGCAGTTAAGAGCACATACAGCTCTTGCACAGGACCTGAGTTCAATTCCCAGCACCCACATCCAGCAGATCACAACTGCCTGTCACTCTATGTGGACATATGTACACACAGATGCTCACATACATAAAAATTGAAAATAATATAATTTTTAAAACCAATAACACATCCAAAAATATGTCTATACAAAGACTTAAATGTCCATGACCTTACTATGTCACACTAACCAATAAATGTAAAAAACCCAAATGGCCATTGGCTGTACATAGTGTAGAACATAATGGAATATAACTTGGCAGGACAAAGGAACTGAGTATTGAAATATGTTACAGTGTGGATGAACCTCAAGAGACCTGATGGTTAATAAAAGAAGCAGCACAAAAGAACACATACAACCCCATTATATGAGAAGGCCCAGAAAAGACAAATCTAAAAGACATAGTAGATCGATGGTGGCCTAAGATGGGATACGGAGGCAGGCAGGAGTGGAATAACATACCTACCTACAAGGTTTCTTTTTTTTTTTTTAATTATTATTCTGGGTATTAAATTGGGACTATACTCCCAGCTCCAAGGTTTCTTTTCAAAAATGAAAATTGACAATTTTTATGTTCTGAAAATAGATTGTGACAATAGTTACGTAATTCTGTAAACAAAGTAAAAGGTCAATGAATTTTGAAAGAAAAAACCTTAGTTTTATTCTTGTTACAAATGAGAAGAAACAAAAGGAAGCTATAAATATTTAAGAATCATAAATTGTTATCCACCATCTTCAGCATTCTGAATTTATTTAATTAACTGAAATTTAACATCTTGTAGAAGATGACCTAAATGAAGGTCTCAAAGAAGAAATTCCGGAAGCCTAATTTTTCAAGGTGATTGTGAAGATGTGATTGTACCATTCAGTGGATGGCATTGCAAGAGCCTTGTGAAGAATGGAAGAGAGCAAAAATAACATATGCTTAATTCTAACTAAGGATTTTTAAGTGGACAAAATTCATCACTGGTGACAAAAATCAGAATAATGGACTGTTTTGTGTTTGGTGGGGTGATGGGAATATTCTATGTCCTCCTGGACCAGGGTGTCTGGGTATATGTGTTTGTTTAAAGTCATTGAATATATGATGGCCAACTTGATTGAATTAGGAATCACGTAGGAGACATACCTTTGAGCTTGTCTTAGAGGTTTAACTGAGGAAAGGAAACCCATCCTGAATGTGGGTGACAACAGCCCATAGGGTCCTGATCTAATAAAAGTCAAAGGGGAGCTGAGCTGGGTGCTTACATCCGTCTTCCTATACTTCTTGACTGGAGACGCAGTGACCAGCCACCCCAGACTCCTGCCACTGGCCTTCCGAGTTATCATGGACCAAATTTAAACTGTGAACCAAACCCTTACTTCCTTCAGTGCCTTAGGCAGGTATTTTATCAAATCAACAATAAAAGTAGCTAATATAAACTGTAACCTTATATTTGTGCATTTTACTGCATGTAAGCCACGCTTAAGTGGGATACTTTAAATAAAGGAAGAAATTAACTGACCATTGAAAGCATGAAACAAAATTTTAAAAAATTAAGAGTAGACCTACTCAAAAGATAAGAATTTAGTATAAGATGAAAAGAATGTTCTTTTTTTTTTTAAATCTTTCTTCTCCTTCTTGGTAATCCACCCCCCACCCCCTACCCCTGCCACACACACACAATTCTGAGAATTGAACTCAAACTTTACACATGCTAGGCAAGTACTCTAACACTGAACAAATATAGAACTTTTATTTTAATTGATGAAGGCCAAAATATGTTTCGATAATCCTGGGACCAGCAAAGATAAAAATCTGAATCTATTTGTTTCTTAACACCCCCCTCCGAGAGAGAGAGAGAGAGAGAGAGAGAGAGAGAGAGAGAGAGAGAGAGAGATTTTAAGTGAGGGCTGGAGAGATGCTTCAGTGGGTAAGGGAATCAGTGGCCAAGCCTGAGGACCTGAGTTGTTGGATCATCAGAGCCCACGTGGTGGAAGGAAAGAACTGATTCACATAAGCTGTCCTCTGACCTCCACACAAGCCATGGCCAGCGTGTGTACACACACACACACACACACACACACACACACACACACACACACACACACCCATGCACACACACAAATATATATAGTATGATTTTTTTTAATGTAAAGTAAAAACCATTTTCTTTGTATATCTGAAACTGTACGTACACATTAAGCAATAACTTCTGGTCACCACCTCTACTTCCTGTCTTGCTGTAGGAGTGCTGGAATTACAGATTGGTGCAACTGAATCTGGCTTCACACGGGTCCTGGAGAGCTGAACTCTGGTCGGCAGCCTTGCATTTCCGCAGTCCCCCACACCCCCACCTGCTCTTTTAAAACTGTAAGCATCGCTGCCCGCCATGAGACACAGTGTGGGAGATGAAGGCTATTGAAGTAATTGGGGAGAAATCCTAGGGGGATGCAGGAATGGTACCTTCTGGAAATCCATGCCCCCATGTTTGGAAAAACAGGGTTTAGTCCAGTTCCTGTGAAAGCTAAGCTAAGCTCCCTGAAAGCTAAGGGAATCCATTCAGAGGTCAACAGCAGGCGTGAAGGTGGGGGTAGAGAGGGCCCTGTGTGGCCGCCTTTTATTCTTCTTCCTGTAACCACTATAGAATCCACGAAGAATAGGGGTGTTTCCTCTTACACATTTAACTGTAGTAACAGACCAATGTCTCGTTGAACATAACCAGTAATGAGAAGCAGCATATGTGACTGGCAAACTGGGTAAAATGGTAACATAATCTCTGGCTTGTTGTTTGAATCCTATTAATTATAAGCGTGTAGCATTGTACAGTGAGAATGCGTTGGGGGGTTTGTAATGCTAGAGCTTTCAAAGACCACATTCCTCATTAGACCTTCCCCCATTAAGGCATGCTTGAGTGATGCTGCACAGCTGAATACTTGGGATTTTTCCCCCTCTTGTCACAGTCTGAAGACAAAGGATTCTTCCGCTTGCCAAAGTTCCCCTGGAGCCTAGGTTGAGCCGCTGTGACAGCGTTTCGGTGGGGAGTGGGGAGCTTTTTATTCAGCCCTCTGTCAGGCCTCATTCACTAAATAGGATCGAGTTGGAGCCATATATGGAGGACCCCCCCCCCAAAAAAAAACAATGGAGGAAAATGTTACACAGGCAGTGCCTTGCATCCTGTTTCCTTTCACAAATGCTGAGTCATAATGCAGCCAAGGCTGAGGAGCAGCTTCTAACTTCTTCACAGGCTCCAGCGTCATCCGTAAGTTTCCGAGTGCTAGCATTGGTACTATAGTGTGCTCTGTCCCTTCCCTGAGAAGCAGCAGATGTGCAGGAGCTGGAGTGCTGCCCTCTGTAGTTGGTTCTTTTGGTTTTCACTCTTTAGGGGCCGCCACCCAGCTCCCAAATACACGGAGACTTATTCTTATAAATGCTCAGCCTTAGCTTGGCTTGTTTCTAGCCATCTTTTCTTAACTTAAATTAACCCATTTCTCTTCTACCTTTTGCTTCTGGTCTTTTTACCTTTCTTTATTCTGTATGTCTTTCTTTCCTTCTTACTCCATGGCTGGCCCCTGGTGTCCTCCTCTCCTTCTCCTTTTCTCACTCTTAGCTCCTCTCTGTTTATTCTCTCTGCCTGGCAGCCCTGCCTATCCTTTCTCCTGCCTTGCTATTGGCCGCTCTGCTGTTTATTAGACCATCAGGTATTTTAGGCAGGCAAAGTAACGCACCTTTTCAGAGTTAATAAAATGTAACATAAAAGAATGCAACACATCTTTGCATCATTAAACAAATATTCCACAGCATAAATGAATGTAACACATTTTAAACTAATATTCCACAACAGCCCCACAGCACAAGGAACACACACACACACACACACACACACACACGCCTTGTAAGGGCACTCTCACAATCCTGCTGGCTGCCAATCTATCCTAGACTCAATTTCCTCATCTGTGAAATCTGTGAAATGTGTATCATGTACCTTGACTTCTCATTCACAAGCATTGAAGGAGGATCTGCCAGGGGTTGGTTATCACATGTGGAAAAGCATATTACACTGTCAAGTCTCACTTCCTGTTCGTGAACATTCAAAAAAATTCAAATTTGGAAGTCCTGAGTGTGTAGCTACTTCTGATGATGCATGCATGGAATTCAACTATCACCCAAAGAGATGGGTTTTTTAAAAAAATATAATTTACCCAAGAGTGGTATGGCTGGGTCTTGAGGTAGATCAAGTCCCAATTTTCTGAGAAACTATATACAATAAGAACAATTATCAGGTAAGAATTACATTCACAATGTCTAGTCCATTTGTATTTGGGAAATTCAGAAAAAATACTCTCTTATCCATCCTATCTTGGTGAGCCCAAAGTTTTATACCTAATTCACTTTCTATCCTAACTAAGGGAAACAGTAACTATAACTATCTGGTCTTCAACCCCATCAAAGATCCAAGAAGGATATGATATCACCTGATTAAACAGGAAATGCAGAGTAAACAACTTCCAAAACTAAAGAAATGACAGAGATGTCTAGCTGCCTGGACAGTCACCCAAGTTTCTTTTGCAATGTTGGGGCATCCATCTTCAGCCTACAGGTCTAGAATATCTGACAGACTTTTCTATGAAGCAGGAATTTTGAAGGACTGTCCTACCTTGTCTTGGCAAAGTTTGACAGTTGCCTTCCTTTGTATCCTGCTTGTTCAATTTGGACAACATACTGTTAGCAGTTGAAGCAAGGGCAGTTTCTTGCCTAGTAACTAACTTTGCCACACTTGAAAGCAAACGCCATCTGGAGGTTCTTCAATGCTTGTCATTTTTTTTTTTTAAAGTAGATTGGTGCTGCCAGGAGCAGATGTGTCTCACTGTCATGAAAAGCCTTGTGTTATTAAAATGTTTAAATGCCATCTTCTGTAGGACTCTGAAGTGTTTGAAGACCACCTATTTAAACTATATCTGTTTGACCTTGAAAACATACCTAACATGACTAAAGTTTGATTGTTATAAATGACTATTAACCTGTCTTTCTTTATTATACTTAATAGCTTTCATTTTATATTACATTTTTAAATGAACTGCATAGGTACAATACATTAAACAAGAAATAGAAACATATAATACAGTATAATAAAAATAACCTTTTATTTGTATCAATATACAAAAATTTCTTAAACAAGAGTAGAAACATATATACAATATAGCAAAAATAACCTTAAATTTGTATCAGTATGTAAAAATCCATTCCAATGTAAAATATTTGAGACTATAGTTGCTTTTCTAGTTTGAAAGTAGAGTCAATAATCTACCCTTTTATCCTATCATTTCTATATTCTCCCTTTTTTATCTTTTTAGAAAAAGATCCCTGAATCTAATCTCCTTTGTTTAGTTTCCCCCTGGCCATGACCAATAACAACTTGTAACTAACCCCCCAAACAATGACAAACATCCACCAAATCACCAAAAACCACCCACCCCATCTCTTGGGAATGTGAGCATTGTGTTCTCTAGACTGCTTTCTGTTGCCTGGGGGCAACAGCATCTTTAGGGGATCCTGAGAAAACTGGGATAATGGTCAACTGAAGAACTATCTGTATTACTTTTTGTTTAGTCTCTGTGTGGTGGGGAAGTGTAGAGCTTATCTGAAGTCCTGGCTGGAGTAGTCCATGAGGCTGGACCATCTCAGCTAGCAGCTTTGAAGTTGTTTTGGATGCAGAATTTTGAGGAAACTGCAACAGAGGCATTCTGAGAGGCTGTATCACCTAGGCTACTTGTCTTCATTGGTGTCTGGTCTTTTTGTTCTGAAAACACACAAAACTTTAAAGATGACATACATATCTGCATTAACACAATGTGCAGTGTGTACAAGTCAGCTAAAGATGATTTTTTGTTTTATGTTTGAACAGGTAAAAGACATCTGTCAACTTTATAAATCCATTTGGACTGCATAACCAAACTACAAGTCTCTATCCATGCCATGTGAAAGGATGGCATGTAATAAGTCATAAGGACTCTGTAGCCAGTAGTATTTATCACATCTCATCCAGTCTCACAGTTGTTCCAATACAGAAGGATCAGAATATACATCACCTGCCATGTTGGTTTTGTTGGTTTCTTTATGTCTGTAGACAAGATCTTCAGGAGGTTTCTCCCACTCAAATCTGATCTTTATTAATTTTGAAGGAACCCATAGCTTCTCATTTCCCGTGGAAATAAAAGCACAACCTCTCCCCCAGTGCAACGCATTTTCTAACTTCCATCCTGAAGTTAAGACATTCTTAAAATATGTAGGTTGGTTTAATTTAGCAGTTTCCATGATCCAATGTCACTAAAAGCTATTGTTTTTTATTTATTAGCATTTAAAAAATTCAAAGTCAACAAAACATCGTGCAGGATCCAGATATCCTGTGTATTTCCTATCTTTTTTTTTTTTTCTTGTTTTTTCAAGACAGGGTTTCTCTGTGGTGTTTTGGTGCCTCTCCTGGATCTTGCTTTGTAGACCAGGCTGGCCTCGAACTCACAGAGATCCGCCTGCCTCTGCCTCCCAGGTGCTAGGATTAAAGGTGTGCGCCGCCGCCGCCCAGCTGTATTTCCCATCTTTATGTGGGTTTTTTTTATATTACTTTACTTTTAATATTTAATATTTTTAATATTTAAAAATATTTTACTTATTATTTTTAAACTTTTTTTACTAAGAGCCTGCAGTGTTCTCCGACCGTGTGACAAGGTCTTAAACTGTTAGATGGCAGCCAGGCCCTCTGCCCTGTTGCTCTGATGGTTGGCTCCGCCCGCCTCCGTTCCTGAGAGCCCAACCTCCTGCAGGTCAGTACTGGTGGGAGCTGCATTTACTGCCCCACCTCTGGGAAGTTACTGAGACCACTTTCCAGGGAATCCTCCCAAGCAGCAGCTGTTGGGGACTGTGGCAGCAGTGGCT
This sequence comes from Peromyscus nudipes, assembly GCA_902168325.1. NCBI lineage: Eukaryota > Metazoa > Chordata > Mammalia > Rodentia > Cricetidae > Peromyscus > Peromyscus nudipes. The sequence continues at coordinate 32,497 of CABHPH010154461.1, read as the reverse complement.
GGCCTGACTTCCCGGTCCACGTGAATCAGATATGGGGTTGAAACTTGATTGATCGGAGAAGCGGTGGAGAAGCGACTCGTGACTTTTCTCTCCTTCCCAAAAAGACCAGGACTCTTTCGAAGCCCCTCCCTACTACTTCATGTGTCTCCCTATATGTCCGCAAAAAACCTATGGCTAATTTTGTCAGCTAGTAGCTAGCTCTGCCCTCTGATTCAAGGTAAACTTTATTGTCAGTCTTGGGAGTGTGAGAGTGCTATCAAAATATCCCATAATACCCTTTCATATGTCAGAACCTAAGACCCACTGTGAAAATACTAAGAAGAGAGTGTAGGGGGTGACCAGGAGACCACCTTCACAAACGGGACTAGTCCCCTGTTAAAAGGGCTCAAGGGAACTAGCCAGGCCTCTTCTTCTGCCCTAAGAGGACTCCTAGAAGTTGTGATCAGTGAGGAATGAATGACCCTCACCAGCAAACCTGCCAACACCTTCTCGGATTTCTCAGCCTCCAGAGTTCTGGGGAAACAATTCCATTGTTTGTAAACTACTCAGTTTTGGGTATTTTTGTTGTAGAGTCATCAACAGACTATGGTAGACATCCACAGCCACTCTTTTCTTTTTTGTAAAATCTGGAATAGCACAGCAATTGACCACAAGCTGCAGAAGTAGACTTTGGGCTAAAATCTGATGTCTGTCACTTGCTAACAGTGCGTCTGGGGCAAGTTATGTAACCCCTTGTCCTTCCAACCCATGTTTACAAGGCTGGGATAGGAAGTGGTAAGTACTGCAACCCCAAACCTGGGGAGGTGCAGGCAGGAGGGTGAGGAGTTTAAGATCATCCTTGGCTACCTAGAGAGTTTGAGGCCAGCTAGGGTTCCATAACACCCTATCTCAAAAACAAGCAAAGTGGTAACTCCCTTAGGCTTCAGTCACTGTGAGCCTAGAGTAGTTCACAGAGGTAAAGCTGCTGGGACAGTAGCAAACACAGTATCATAGGATTAACTTCCTAGTTAATTGGAAGGGGTCAGGGACAGACGGAAAGAGCCATGTGGAAAAACAAAACCTGGAGAGAGTTGTAGCTATCAGAAGGATGACAGGTCAGACAGAACTCCAGACTGACAGACACACAAACACAACAAAAGAGACACAAAGGCAAAGGCACTTTCACTCTTGTGATCTCTGTGTCCCTTACTACTGAAAGCTTTTAAGGCCACATTATCTTTTGATGTTGTAGGCTATGCGCTAGTCTTCTACTCTTCTAAAAAAATACTGCAGACTGGGCATCTTAAACAACAGCAAATTCTCCCACAGCTCTTTGGGCTGGCAATCCCAGCCAAGGATCAGCTGAGTGACTTTCCTTAGAGTCCCCCTCCTTGGTTTTCAGGAGGCCTCTCTCTCTCTCTGGACTTTCTTTGGGTACTCACTCCCTGGCCAGTTAGATTGGATTAGGAACCAACTTCGTGGCCTTGTTATAATTCAATTCTTTTAAGATTCTACCTCCAAATATAGTCAAATTCTGAGAGCATGACAGTTGGAACTTTATAGCCCTCACAGGATTTTAAAAATGCTCTTGAATTCATAGGAAATGTGAAATCAACCAGACAATCATGAAGTCGTCCATGGCAATTGTAAATCTAGCAGTAAGATCTGCTTGGGGCTGGAGAGCTGGCTCCATGGTTAAGAGCACTGGCTACTTGCTGCAAGCCGCAAGAATATATTATAGAGATTCAGCTGTATATAATAAAGCAATACCTAGAAAGGTCAAAGAATTTTTCTAGAGGGAAGCCCTTTATCAGGGAATATTTAATGTTATTCAGCTTTTAATATATCAGCTGTCTTATGCTATGAAATTCTTGTGCACTCATATACTACTAGGTCATATGGCAAACAGTATAAGCTTCTCAGACCTACTGCTGATCTACTAGGTAACACCCCTACAGAGCCTAGGAGACAGGCAAACTGTAGATGCATAGCTTTGTTTCTTGTGCAAATGAAGCTCAGACCATCCCTTTCCTTCAGGCCTAGTGGCGTGCCAGAGTTATTGACTCAGGACAAAAGAGTTTTTTGCATAACCAGGTGCAGTAAAGGCTAGAGTAGAATTCCTGGCCCAGTCAGAGTCTGTGGAAGAGAAGAGAACAAGGCAGAGTTTCTGTAGATGGTAAGGCAGACAGGCTTGGGCCGAGGAGTAAGGAACAAGGAAAGTTGTAGCATGAATCTTAAAAGTTCTTATTAATAAAATCAAACCTGAGGCCAGTTACTGGGGTGAACACTGGAAGGTCAGAGAGACAGAATAAGCCACAGCTATCTCACCTCGCTGAATCCTCAGCTGGTCTTGTTTCCTCAGACTGGATGCCCCGAGCCCTCATCCAGAATGGGTCTCAGCTGAACTGCTGCTAGAAGCCTGAAAGCTTAACCAGGCCAAATGTTTCTCCAGGCCAAATGCCTCTCCAGGCCAAAGGCCTCTCCAGGGCAAATGCCTCTAGTTTCTGGTCCTCACGCCTTATATACCTTTCTGCTTTCTACCACCACTCCCTGGGATTAAAGGCTGACTTTCTTGGATTAAAGGCGTGGGTCACCATGCTTGGGTGTATCCTTGAACACAAGAATTTCTGCCTCTGGAATGCTAGGATTAAAGGCGTATGCTACCACTGCCTAACCTCTATGTTTAATATTGTGGCTGTCCTGTTCTCTGACCCCAGATAAGTTTATTAGCATACACAATATTTTGGGGAACACAATACCACCACAGAAAGTTTTGTAGACTGTAGTTGGATTTGAATCAGGTCAGGAGAGGAGAAGAGGCAGGGAAGATGGAGAGCAAAGATGAGATCGAAAGCGTAAGAGCTTAGTTAGGGCTATGAGACGACAGGAAAAGAAGGGACAGAGAGGAGCTGAGCCTGAGGGCAGAAAAGAAGCTGTATGGAGAGAACTGACTCAGAAGAGTAAAGTATATAGACTAAGAGTTTCGTGTACCTAGATTCATTTAACATCATCAAAGATTAGATTTTCAGCTGGTCATAATTCTTCTCGGACCCTGCGAGTGGGCAATCGAGGGGCAGGACCTCTCATAGTCTGTGATAGCTGCTTGTCTAGAGGACCTGGGTTTGGTTCCCAGTGTCTACACAGTGGCTTGTAATTATCCATAACTCCAGTTCTAGAGGGCCTCTGACACCTTCTTCTGGACTCTAAGGGTCCCAGGCACATACATGATGCACATACATACATTCAGGCAAACAGTCATATATAAGAAATAAAAATAAACATTTTTTTAAAGATTTGTTTAAATGACTCATAAGGTACATTATACAGTCATACAAAACATGCCTGACTTTCATGGAGAAACTCAACTTTCATGAGAAAAAAAAATCGTAGATTATCTAACAATGATTTTTGCCTTAGCCTGCAAAGTTTAGTATTTATTTATTTATTTTTGAGACAGGGTCTCTTGTATCCCAGGTTGTCCTCAAACTTAGTATTACTTCCTAATCCTCCTGTTTCTCCCACCCACATGCTGGAATTATGGGTATGGGTTGTTGCTGGATCCTAACGGCTCCCTCGGGGGAGAGGGCAAGAAGGCACGGCATCAATAACACAGACACCGGGAGTCATGTGAAGGGCAAGCAGCAGACTTGTTTATTTAGTATGGGGAAAGCCTTATATGCCCTCCTCCCAGCACCCAGTCTGTGTCCCACTCTGGTGGCATTGCATGGTCATCCCTCATTGGCTGGGCACGATCAGGAACTCTGACAGTGCCTGTTGTTAGGCCCTCAGGCAGACTCCAGGTTGGCTCATAAAGAAGTCCATTATGTGCCTGCCTTGGCCACTGGTTTGAGCCAATTTCCTCGATCTTATAGGCCTGTCCTACTATAGTGTGTAATGCCATGCCTAGTTTATGTGGTGCCAGGGATCCAGCACAGGGCTTTGTGTGTACTCACCGTGCCAACTGAGGTCTATCCCTGGCCCTACACCAGAGGCACAGAATATGAGGAAGAAGCATAGAGGTATCCATGTCTTGCTTGGGCACAATTTAACAAGAGACACTCCAGATTCCTGTGGACTAGGCTAATAAAAAGCAGGAGACTTGAAACAGCCCTGAGGTAGATAAAGGAAGGTATACTGTAGTGTGCCTTGAGATTGGTATGGAGGGGAAGGTAGCCTAAGATCTACTGTGGATGAGATGCCTGCTGTGAGATTTACTCAACTTGCTCCTTCTCCAGCACCAGATGTGATTGGCATTGGCTGGTTGAGTCTCCACTAATCCATGCACACTGCCCATGATAAATACACCTTTCGCAAAGGCCGTACGAGTTCAGTGGGAATATTAGGAGCCACCACATCTGCGTCTTTAAAGTCTTCAGTGGTAGCAATCTTCTTGGGGACCCACCTGACGACTTCAGTGTGACCTTCCTACAGCGTTAGCTCTTTCTCCACACTGCACCATGGCGGTTACACCAGTTTCTACACGTTTACTTCAAGGATGCATCGAAGAACGAGGGAGGTAACCACAGAGTGGGTCCTGTAAGGTAGATGTGAGCACAGACTTTATTACCCAACCACTAGACCTCTTCTCTTCGACCACTCGTCTCTTGTGGTGCTTTGGGTCCAGGAATTAGCATCCATTCAAAACCAATACCTAGAATTCATCAAAGGTTGATAAAATCTTTGATTCCCCTCCATAGAAAGGTGAAGACTTCACTAGAATCTTAGAACACAGTTGGTCCACCTTTCTTGCTTACAGGGAGGGATAGTTTATACGTGTGTCTGTGCGGATACATATGTCTGTGTGGATGGGCATTTCACTCCAAAGGGGACTTAAAAGGCGGTACCATTCAGATCTGGCCCCCAGAGACGCCACTGGGAGGAACATAATGGGCAGACGGCCTCCAGCTAGTGAGCTGTGGGTCTGTTGCAGCCTACCCTTCAAACTGCGCTCACCCCAGGCTGCTGCTGGCTGAGCGCAGTGGGATGTGGAAGCCATGCTGTCTAGCCCATAGCCCGTCATTACAGGCGTTCTCCGTCATACTAGCCAAGACTTGGTCAGATTAGCCCTGCAGGCCAGTGCCTTCTCTGTCCTTTTTTCTTCTCCTTTGTCTCAAGTGTGTCTGGTCGGCATTGTGGTCGTAACCCCCCACCCCACCTCTCGCTCTCTGTACTTCACAGCTGTTTTTCCTGATGTGTCTTTTGCATTTCTAGCTCCTTGGCATCTGTTCCTAAAGGACCTGAACTGATACAGAAGCAACTGTTAGAAAAGAAAGAAAAGAAAAAGACAGAGTGAGCCTGAAGAACATTGAGGGTTAGTTTGCTGACAAATACAAGTCTTCAGACTGTTGAGGAGCATGATTTTACTTTTCCTTAATAATTGTTTTCACTCTTTCTCTGTTCGTTCTTTCCTGCTTTCCTTCAGTTTTTCATTTTTGAAAACTATGTTGTTGTTGTTTTTTAGTTCCCTACAAAAAGGCAGCAAGCTAGGCAGTAACTAGAATGCTGCCTGCAGCCAACAACATATTTTCTAAAAAACAAATTACAGATACCACGTGTAAACGATTGGAATAGAATTGAAACTTTTTGCCCAAAAAATGGCTGTGCCCTCAGTGGGCATGTATATACTTTTAATATAATATCTAACTGGTAGTCATCAGTTCACTTTATTTTTATTTGGGGGCTTTGGTAGTGCTGGGGTTGAGCATGCTAAGCACGGCTTTGCCGCTGAGCTATTTCTTCCCCCAACCCCCACTTTCCCCACCCACCCCCACTCCCTGGCCACTGAAAACACCATTTTAAAGTGGATCCAGAATGGAAGTTAAATTGTTGAGATGGGGAGCAGCAGCCAGGACCCTGAGCAGGGTGTGCACAGGTTGGTTGATCTTGGCTAGCGAGGCCTTACTCTTTGCTTTGCTTCTTGCTTTACACCATAAAGTGTTACTGTGTCAAAAATGAAAAATTGGGGTTTGTGTGGTGCTCTCAACAGACTGCCTGAACAAAACCAAACCAATCCTTCCTGCCTTCAAAGATCAGTTGAAATTGAATATGGTATAGTTTGCCCTTTGTTGCCTGGGTGCTGGGGTCAGACTGTCGTCTGACCGAAGCCAGGAGTGATGGACAGTTCCGAAGTGGGCATTATCACAGCTGAATCAGGGTATCTGAAGACAAAATTGCTTTTCTCTTCTCCCACAGCATCTGCTCTCAATCTTTCTTCCATGTTTGTGTTCTCGCCTGCTCTGTGAACTTTCAGGATGGTATAATTTATTGCTTTCTGTGAGACGGAGATGTGGATGACAGTTTTATGTGACAGAAAGTGTCTATAATCCTCAGGCATCAAGCCATGGCCACTACTAATCCTTCTTAAGTAGTGTAGAAGTCGGGACCCCACTGTTTCCTAGATAGGCTTGCTTCTCATTCAGTAATAATCCTGGGTTTAATTATGAAAGAATCTAAAACATTCATCTTGTAATGGTAGCAAAACCCAAGCCCCAAATGGACAGGAATTTCATAAAAAATACTCTAAAAACAAGTAACAATGATCAACTCCTAAAGGCAAATAAATAAATAAATAAATAAATAAATAAATAAATAAATAAATAAATAAAATCTGTTTAATTTTACAGTTTAGCAATAGCAAGAGATAAAGAAGGAATTGGCCTGTTGGGAACCGAACATGGAACAATATAGACTTAGGAGGAAGTAAAATAAGGACAAAAAACGAGCGTGCATCCCTGCCAGAGAGTGGGAAGGAAACTGATGCTGGCTACACCCAGGCTTTCTATTGCCTTTAGCCCTGACCCTCCCCTGAGCCCAGAAAGGTAAGCATGTTGTCTCAATTTTTTTAAAAAATAGACTCTCCGTGTATAGCTCAGGTTTCACTCTAATTCATGATCCTCCTGCCTCAGCTGTGATTATAAGCATATTCGCCGCCACAGCCAACATCATCTCAATTTTATCAGTGACCAAACTGGAGTTGAGAAAAGTTCTCTGAGCTGCTGGAAATCACCTGGTCTCTATGATCACATGATCATGGTTTCTCTGGGATCCAAATCCAGGTGTATGTGACTTTATGGAAGAAGAAGAGTTTTATAATATAAAGAAAGGATAAGGCAAATCCTTGCAGAAGCAGGGACTTGAGCAATCGACTTCCACCACCTCTGAAGGACTTTGAGAATAGTCACTGGAACTGCAGCTGGTGATGTTCAGAGGACTCCCTGAGGAGAAACGAGGAGACTCGATATGGAGGCATAGCTCTAACTTTCTTAAACCTGGTCAGAACTTGACTAGGTTAGAACTTGGTTGGCTGTGAGATGTGCTGAACCCTCGGTTGTCTGGGCTTGCAGAGGCCAGCACCAGAGCTGAGAAAACTGACTGGGTTTAAGTCTGACTTCCTAGGACTTCGTACAAGTTTCTACCACCTGATGTTGGAAATGAGAGTGAAGAATTTGGCTTTGCTTTGGGCTGACTTACCTTAGGAGATAGGACAGAGGGAAAAACAGACAATATTTGAATTCACATAGTGGACATGAGGTGGTAAGCTAGGCTAGTGGGAGCCAAACTCCAGTGAACAGCTTAGAAGACAAGAAGTTTGTCAGCCCCTTGGAAAGTTTGCTGTTAGCCACAAGGTGCAGTGATATCAGAAGGGCTGGGATTAATTTGGAACAAGATTCAGCAAAGTTGGGGGATGGGGAAATGTTGTGCATAGAGATGATGTTTCTACACATCGCTAGTAGAAACAGAAGCTGTTGCAAGTGCAGCGAGAATCTTCATGATGGACCCTGCTAGAACTACCAGTTTCCAATCGCTATAACCCAGAACTACCTCTGCCAGGGTTTGAACTTGAGGACTAGTCATGTCATGTATGCAGGGACAAACCCAAAGACATCACTGTGTGTAGCAGGGGGCAGGGTCTCATTCTCACTCTGTAGTCCAGGCTAGCCTGGAATTCACTATCACCGTGTAGCCTAGGCTGGCCTCAAACTCATGGTGTTCTTCCTGCCTCAGCTTCCTGAATGGGCATTACAGGTGTGAACCATTATGTGCAGCAATTTAGCATGCCACATTTGGGGCAGGATTTAATTTACCTAATACACTACCTTTTGTGTGCCCTGAAAGAGACAAACGTCCTGTGAATCAGGTGACAAGCGATACCAAAACCACAACATGTTAATGCTAACGGTGAGCTCCTGAGTATGGCTCCCTAAGAGCTGGCTGGGAGGCTGGAGAGATGGCTCAGCATTAAGTGTGGACTGCTCTTGCAGAGGACCTGAGTTTGGTTCACAGCACCCACATCAGGCAGCTTACAGTTGCCTGTGACTCTATCTCCTGGGGGATCCAACATCCCTGGCCTCACACACGGACTCACATGGTTTTAAAAAAAAAAAAAAGTAAACTGATGCAAACATTAGGATAGCAAAATCCTGATTTGTGCATCATACATTTTTAAATGTATTTTTATTTACTTAGTCCCCAACATAACACTGTTGGGAGGTGGTGCCCGATATTGGTGATTTTATTGGGGACTGCCCTTATTGTGGGGGTATAATAGTTATGGCTCAAGTAGGATTGTTATAAACTAGTTTAGCCTCCTCTTGTCCTATGGCCCTTTTGTCTTCTGCCATCACACATGTGGGCCATTTTGTCTTGAACTTTAGTACTGTAAGAAACAAATTTCTGCCGGGTGTGGAGGCGCATGTCTTTATTCCCAGGACTCGGGAAACCTGCCTGGTGGCAGGTGGATTTCTCTGTGAGTTTAAGGCTAGCCTGGTTTACATAGCAAGTTCTAGGCCAGCCAGTGTGTGTGTGTGTGTGTGTGTGTGTGTGTGTGTGTGTTCCTAAATATGTCAATAAAAAATCTCATGAGATCCCAACTCTACACAAAAAAATCTACCGGCCACTGAGGAATGCTGGGTAGGAGAAATAGTCTTCCCCAGTAACGAGCACACCAATTGGTTATCCAATACCAAATGATGAGCATTTTATTTTACTGAAACTCGATGAATCACGTGGGCATACAGCACAGTTTGAGGGCAGGTGTGCCAACAGAATACCTCTAAGAACTGGGCTGCATGCTGAGTGCCACAGACAGATGGGGGAGCTGAAAGTTTGGAAGGGACAGCCGGGTTTGAACCTGGAGGCAGCACTCACTATCTTAGGGTTGAAAACTGCTGAAAAGACCTGGTGACCTAATTAGGTGCAGGAAGCTTGTGTGCTGAGTACACAGGAAAGATGATCTCTCACCCTTTCCTAGACTCCAGTGCCATTGGCCTCAGTCCTGTGACTTCCTCCAAACTCTGCCCTGAAATATGTTTTCTATGGTGTTTTAAATGCTGAGCTGTCCATTATTGAGAGACTTGGCCTCTGAGAATCAGGTTTCTGCTCTTCTCGTAAACCAGCTTAGTGGGAACAAAATCTAATTCACTCTGGACTCGCCTCCCACCCCCCAGTGGAGCCTTTCTGTTTTCTTGTTTCTTGGTTAAAGAAGAGCTACAAAGAATACTAGTCATCTTTGGTTGTCAGTTTCTTTTGCTGTCCCCAAACAAGCCTATTTAATCTTTTTCATTTCTTAAATATTTTCTGTATGTAATTTTACTTAGTTTTGTTGGCTGAAATGCCTTCCTTTTTTCTTAAGGCGGGCATAGCAGAAGATTAAGAATTAGGATCTATGGTCTGCCCTTTCATCCCTTAGTCCTCCGTTTATAACCCTGTGCATTAGGATAATGCCACTGGGAATGTGTGAAGGGTTCCTGTGACATGTGGAGCTGTGGGGGAGCTGGGACAGGCTTGACTATGTGTCTCTGAGTCTGGAGGTCCTGTGGGTTCGGGGAGGTAAGTGAGGATGAAAGACAGAAGAGAATGTTGGTGAAATATATCCACACTAGTTCTGAGGGCTGAAGTAAGGCAGAGAGTCTGGGAACAGTTTCTAAATGGGATTAGGTTTTCGGTGTGCACAGAGACTTAAGGACTACCCTCCTCCTTGGGGCAGTGAAACTGTCGGCTATCCAAGGCCACACAGAACACAAAACACTGTCTGATTTTGCTTGGAACATCTACATGTTCAAAGTAATTTTTCTTTTTTCTGTGAGTCAGGTTTTCATTGTGTAGCCCAATTGGCTTTGATTCTCCTATCCCAACCTCGAATGCTGGGGTTGCAGATGTGGGCTACTGTGTCTGGCTCAAAGCCTTTCTTTCTTTCTTTCTTTCTTTCTTTCTTTCTTTCTTTCTTTCTTTCTTTCTTTCTTT
>CABHPH010154461.1:938-17836 GCA_902168325.1 Peromyscus nudipes | reverse complement strand
CTGTTCTGTTCTCTGACCCCAGATAAGTTTATTAGGGTGCACAATATATTGGGGGATACAATATCACCACGAAATTTAGAAAAGGTTAAAGTAGGTAGAGGAAGAGTATTTATAAGTAGACAAGATTGTTCATTTATAGCCACGTAACAAAATGTACCTCTTTCTTAATTGTCGGGGTGACAGAGTGAGGCTGTGGGGTGGAGCTCCTCATAAGTGCTGACAGTAGCTGGTCGTGAAGAGCTGTATACTTGACAGACAGGCCACTGTCTAAATACCAATATATTGCCACATATCCCGTCATTCGTGTGTGTGTGTGTGTGTGTGTGTGTGTGTGTGTGTGTGAGAGAGAGAGAGAGAGAGAGAGAGAGAGAGAGAGAGAGAGAGGATGTAATGTGTTCTCATGTGGGAAGAATGTGGGACAGTGAAGGTGTTGGTTGGGGGAGGAGCCAGTGTCAAGTGCAGCCAGGACCACCCCTGTGCCCCTGTGACCATGTGTGTTTTGCTCTGATGGCTCCCAGGGGCACCATTCACACAAGTTCCGGAAGGAACGACACCCCGTTGTTGTGTAATGTCTCAGCCCTGGCAGTCATCTTTTATTTGCCAATTTGGAAATGTTTCCAGAACTTTCCTTTGTGAGGGACAAAGGTCTACTGTGTATCTTATATACTTCTCTATTAACTTTTTAGCTCATTCCGAGTAAGTACTTTGTAAATATCTGTTTGGTGAACCAGGGAGAGAGAAGCGGCTTCAAGAATGCTTTGCTGATGCCGCTTGCACATCATAAATGTCATCTGTTCAAAGTGCACAGACTGATATTTTAGTATGCTCATGTAGTGGTGCAATATTACTGTAATCAACTTAAATTTTTGGCTTTTCCTCACTCTCCCCCAAACCCATATCCATCAGCAGTCATCCTCTGCTCTCCCTTGTCCCCAGTTCCTGGCAACCATGAGTCTGGTTTCTGTTCCCTATATATTTGCCCTTTCTGGACGTTTATATTCCATTGTACGGCTGTGCCACGATTTATCTGCACATCTGTTAAGTCATGTGACTTGCCTCCGCTTTCCCTGTTATGAATAATGCTTACTGTGAACACTCATAATGTATTGTGTGGATTTGGGGGGGGGTATTAACAGCATAGCAGTGTGTTGGCACTCTGGATTTAAAGCCGTCTGGTTAATGGTATGTGTGCACTTGGCTGGAGCTTTGGGATCCAGCAGCAGCCTCCCCGCACCATGCCTACCCATGTTGAGAACAAGTAGGTGAAGCACAGAGAATGGAATTGTACTAACTGTTTGGTCTCCTTGGACGGGGTCGTGCTTACATTGAATTCACCCTGATTTACTGTTTTGCTACTGCACTTGGGACAGAGGCAGTATTCACTCCGGATAGGAACTATAGACTGGAAACAGAGCTCCCCTGTTTTCATCAGTCAGCTCCAAGGATGGATGGAGCCAATTGCAGATTGTTCTAGGGCCCATGCTCTCTGAGTTCCCCACCATCCCTCTTCCTCGGCCTTTTGCTTTCCATCAGTACCACTTACTGAGCTAGGAGAACACAGTTGATTCGGGCCGAGTATTTTAATAGTCTCTGGGTGCAAAAAAAGCACGGCATCCATGTGCCATCTTGGTTTTTATGCCCCTTGAAAATTGTGTTGCTTCTCTTGATTCTCTAAAGAAGCCCCAGACCGCTTCTTTCTGTTCTAGATCAGCATCTAGTAGTGTGCTGCGAGGGTTACTTTTTTAAGGGTGATGGAAAGGAATTGCTAATCATTTGGAGGCAAATTACTTACCACTTTTTTTTTAAAAGCAAGCCACCAAGTAGGAATAAGGACTGACAGTTTTTGTTTTTTGTTTTTTTTAAATAGACGATATGCTTATCATCTTAACTTTAAACACAGGTACTGAGGTTATGAATTTGTGACGTGAATTTCATCTTAGACTTGGTGTCTTAGGATTGACACACTTTCAGAGGTCCGATTTTGAAGGGTCTGTTTAAACTATGAAGGTGTTTACCCTTTTCCTAACGACATGTACGTGTCCACAATAGTGTAGGGGGATGTCGTTTGACTCCTAAAGGGAACATTGTCTCACTAGAGAGGAATAATATATGGGCTCCCCTGTAGGCTAAGCAGTTGCCAGATCTTGAGAAGTTGAGGCATTAGCCCCACTAAATCCAGCATCCCCGTTTCATTCTTCCTGGACTCTTTTCTACACAATAAAATTGCTTGATTCATAGGCTGGTCCACGGTTTGAATAGAGAGCTTTGGGGAATGTTTAGGAAGTGTTCCAGCAAGCCATCAAGACTATTGATAGGTGGCCAAGCCCTGGAAAAGAGTATTAGTAATAACAAGAGCTCAGTCTTGCCTAGCTCTCAATCTGTGTCAGGCATCACACTAACCCATGTGGGTCTCCACTCAGGAGATTCTCACAGCCATCCTAGGAACACAGGAAGTGTTGGGGTCAGGGCATCGAAGTGCAGACCATCTCCTGAACTTGCTTGAGGTCACCTACCCAGGAAGCAAACCCAGCTGGTTTAGTAGCTGTTCAGAATCCAGAATCCTGGAAGTGCTTTTGGGCCTGCCCATGGTGCCCAGCCATAGCTCCGGGAGAGGCAGAGATGTGGTTCCCAGCCAACACTTTGCCAACATGAGTCAGTGATCTGGGCTTTGTTTTGGCCTTTTGCTGCTTGGACAAATTGAGAGGTCGAAAGTGCCTTGGGTCCATGGAATTCTTCCATGGCGTGGCCGGTGTGTGGGAACTAGTGAAGAAATCAAATGCTGGGCGGCTAAGGCTTAAAGATGAAAATGCTGAGTCATAAGACCATCTCCAAATGGGAAGATGTAACTTGTATTTCTATTTAATCCCTGTCATCAATTTGGATTTCTGGTGCTTACAATTTAAAAGAAATAATGTAACTATGGTATAATAAAGCCAAGACCCAGTAGGTCTTTTCATTTCTTCCAGGAACTGGGGACAAGGGAGAGCAGCGGATGACTGCTAATGGATTTGGGTTTAGGGGAGGAAAAGCCAAAGTTTTAAGTTGATTACAGTAATATTGCGCTACTACATGAGCATACTAAAATACTGGTTTGTGCACTTTGAACAGATGACATTTATGAGCTACGTCAACAAAGCATTCTTTAAGCTGATTCTCTCTCCCTGGTTCACCAAATAGAAATTTACAAAGTAGTTACTCGGAACGAGTTAAAAAGTTAATAGAGAAGTATATAAGATGCACAGTACACCTTTGTCCCTCACAAAGGAATGTTGTGTAGACATCGATGAAGATAAGCAAGCATGGCAAACAGCTTCTGGAACCTGCTATGCTCTGGAGGAACCAGTCAAGGTCTGGGTCAGGCTTGGTAGCCTCAGCAGGGGAAGGTCTTCCTGAAGATCCAATGAGACCTTGGAGTTGGGGAAGGGAGCTTTCTTTCCGTGGAGTTTGGGAAAGTACTCAGGGTCTTGCCCATGCTTATCAGTGGTCTGCCCTCGAGCCACAACTGCACCCCACGGACAAAACTTCCTTGAAGAATGAGCATGGACAGAAATGGTCTTGTACTTGGGATTCTTCTTAGTCAGGAAGGGAAAGACAAGGACCCATTTATGAAAGGTGTTGGTTGGGTAGACTGGAGGTTCATTCACCCAATGGAAGTGGGATTTGATTTCAGGAACTCAAATCAGCTGGTTGAAGACAAGACAAGAGCATTTATATGCATCGTCTGCCTGTCTATCCGAACGTGCATTTTAAGAACAAGAGCAACGGCAAAACCAAAACTACCATTTATTTAGTTTGTTAATATGAACATATGTGTTCATGTGTGTGTATACATGCGGGGGAGTGTGGGTGTGCACATGTGTGTGGGTGTGCACATGTGTGTGTGTGTGTGTGTGTGTGTGTGTGTGTGTAGAACCCAAAAGTCCTGTGTCTTCCTCTATTACTCTCTTTTGTTTTGGTACAAGATCTCTCCCACAACCAGAGCTCAGCAGGTTTTCTAGACTGGTGGCCATCCAGACCAGCGATTCTCTGGCCTCTGCCTCCCCAACGCTAGGATTGCAGGTACACGCAACCGTGACTAGCCATTTACCCGGGTCATGGGGTTCCCAACTCAGTTCCTCATGCTTTCATGATGAGCACCTTACTGACTGAGCCAACTCCCCGGCCCCCCAAATTATCCTTGATTGACACTTAGCCACATGCACTCTGTTTTGTCGCTTTTATTTTAGGGTCATATTAACTGGGTATCACACAGGGCCTTTCACGTTAAAGCTGGCTATCATCTTCCCTTGAGCTGGCCTTAGAGATCCAAACGAGGGCTTGGAAAGTCTTCGGGGACCAACGAGGTTGTCTCTGAAAGTCTTCCAAATAGGAAACGTGAAAGAGCGGAGTGGCTGGGCAGGTTTCTCGATGTTTAGTCTGGCTGTGAAGTGAGAACGCATTGGGCCAGAACCAGACGGGAAAAGCGTTGTGAACGCATGAGAAGGAAGAGGGTCTTGGTGACACGGACACTGCCTGGGATGGGGTGAGGAAAGGACTCCGTGGTGAATTTGGGACCTCCAGAGTGGTGACAGGGGGGCAGCAGTGAGTGGCAGAGCCATGATGGAAACAGCTCAGGCATGAAAGCGGGTTTGGAAAGGTGTTTCAAGCGCTGGTGATGTTCTGGGCTTGTGCAGGACCCCGACCGTGTGCCCTGCCGTGTGCTGACAGGCAGTGTGTCCAGCCAACGGGGAGGGTAACGGCTGTGGCCTTGCCGCTGCAGTCCTTGTCCACAAAGTAGAAGCCGGAACTCCAGCCACTTGCCTTACTAGAGCCGGGATGCCCAAGTGGATACCATCCATGAGTTTCTAGAAGGGATTTTTCTTTCTGATAGAAATCTAGTAAGGAAACACCCTCTTTCTCAGCTTTGCTTTTTAAATACAAGGATGGGGTCTAGGGAGCCCAAGGTTAGCCACGGCCCTTCACAGTCGTACAGGTTGGACCATAGAAACAGGTTGGAAGTGGACTCAGAAGTCGGCCACAGAAGAGCCCCTGAAACAGCAAAGAGACCATTGCCTCTTCTCTCTCTCTCTCTCTCTCTCTCTCTCTCTCTCTCTCTCTCTCTCTCTCTCTGGCTATTTATGGTCTTTATTGGGTTCACAGGAGAGAAGAAGTGTCAGCCATCACTTGTTGACCAGGTTTCACCTCTTCCTTACACTGTATGTCCAGAGCAGCCCCCAGAGCAGAGGGTGAAGGGTTCTTCTGCCTCTTCTCTTATGTGCCAGAAAAACACAAACAAACAAACAAACACAGCCACATTGCCCAAACATTTTAGTTTGTTTTTCTGTTTTTGAGACAGGGTCTCACTATGTAGCCCTGTAACTCACAATGAAGGCGATGCTAGCCTTGAACTCACAGTCATCCACCTGCCTCTGGCTCCCAAGTGCTGGGAGTAATGGTGATAACTACCATGCCCAGCTTCTAAATGCTTTTTGTTTTTGTGTTCTGAGACAGAGTCTGTTTGTAGAGCCTGAGTGGCCTGGAGCTCACTCTGTAGACCAGGCTGGCCTGAAACTCACAGAGAGCTATCTACCTCTGTCTCCCAAGTGCTGGGATTAAAGACATGCACCACCCCACTCAGCCCCAAACACTTTTTAAGATAGCCATTCCATTGTTTGTTGCCAGGGCATCAAAGTTAACAGATTCTGTGCAGATCCGAGGTCACTTTGATCCAAGTCTTGTTTTCTTTTTCAGACATTAATTTTGGAAAAATACCGTATATAGAAAGATCATTACAATTATCTACTGAAGTTCCAAAATACTAGAATTTATTTTAAAAAAAAAAGGGACAACAGAAACGGGGAGAGTGTCTCAGATATCATTTCTAGTAAATGTGGACTTTGAATAAAAGTCTCTGAAGGGCAGACAGCTTGGAATGGAGCCGAGCCCCAGTTTGCAGCTAGCTGAGCGCCTGCTTGGGGTCCAGTACCGCACCGCACTTCTGAGAATGGATAGACGGCCTCTTGGTGGAGGGTTCCCATTACCCTTAGATACAGAGCAGGCCCAGGAAGCATGCTCCCCTCTCCGAGCCCCGCTCTTTGCTTCCTCCCACCTTCCCCGCAGTCCCGGTGTCTGCTGGCAGGAAGGCAGACTGGCCATGATGGATGCGTGCTGATGGAGAACCAGCCGGCATTGTGCAGCTTTTGAATTGCAGCAGCAACTCTGCTGCTCTGAGGGGCTGAAGGGCCGGTGATTGAAAAGGAATTGATTCAGGACTTCAAAATGAGATTCAGGAGGTCCATAGCAAGCTAGATCGCACAAAACCCAACTTTTAGTAACTTCCCTTTTGATATGTTTATTCATTTGGTTTTCATGTGTTGCCCAGGCTATCCCGGAACTCAGTAGGTAGCCCGGACTACCATTGAACTCATGGCAATCCTTCTGTCTCAGCCTCCTGGGTGCTGAGATTACAGATGTGAGCATCACACTGTCCTCCCCATTTGAGTCTTAATAAGTTTTCAGTTATATTAGAATGTAGCAGCAACTTTACCGACGGCCCCTGAGGCTTTGTGCATTACATAGGAAGTTTGTGGTGAAATTCTCATGTAAAAGAGAGAGAGAAGGGAAACGTGCCCGAGGCTGGAGAGAATGTTCAGCAGTTAACAACACCGGCTGCTCTTCCAGAGGGCTGAAGCTTTGTTCCCAGCCCCCACTGGGGGCTGCTCCCAATGACCTGTAACTCTAGCATAAGGGGATCTGATGCCCTCCCTCTTCAGGCCTCACATGCCCTCACCTGCCCACACTTGGCATACACACATGTGTACACAGTTAGACACACATACACACAAAGGAAGGAAGAAAGGAAACATGAGATGGAGATTCTAGGCATGATTCTGGATATGTAATTGCTACCTTGGAGAATAATGGTTTAATCTTTCCAAGTTTAAATGTTTGTCAATGAAAGTGACTAAATTATGTGAAGGATGCTGTGCACAGAAATTTAAGAGTTTCTTCAATAAGACAGAGGCTCCCTCGTTCAGTGTGGCATCGGGTTGGGAGGGTCCTCCCCAGATTTCTCCTTCAGAGAATACATCTGCACACAGCACCGGGAGGTAAACCCTTTCAGGCACAATGGCGCTTTGATGGTGGAATTATGGGTAGAAATACAGGGCACTTAGTTCAGCTTGAATTTTAGATTCAAAACATGATTTTATATTTTAAAGTTTTGTATTAGTGTATAATAATTATACATGATGATGGGTTAATTGTGCCGTTTTCATACATGTATATAATGTAATTTGGTCGTATTTACCTCCATCCCCCTCTCTTCTTCCCTCACACTCCTACTGATTCCTCTCCTCTTCCCGACCAGTCCCTCTTCTACATTCATTCATCTCTCTCTCTCTCTCTCTCTCTCTCTCTCTCTCTCCCTCCCTCCCCCTCCCTCCTTCCCTCCCCCTCCCTCCCTCCCTCCCTTCCTTTCTTCCTTGCTTCTTATTTTTTGTGACCCAATGATTTTTCTTTAGGATTGCTCATAGGAGCATGAGTGAGGGGTTATTCACAGGATCATGGGCACCTTACCAGTGGCTACACCTCTAACTCAACTATCTCCTATCTCTCAGAAACCTTTAACTGCCCTGTGAGCACCTCCCCCATCCACAATAGGTTATTGACAACCTAGTCATAATGCAGATCTTGTGCAGGTAATCATAGCTACTGTGAATTCAAGACTGCAGGGGCTATATTATGCCCAGAAGACAGCATTCCACAACATCCCACCCTTTCTTCTGACTTTAAAATATACTTTCTCTATAACTCCTAAGAAAAGATTCTTTCTCCAATGCTTCTTTTGGTATAAATGTTTTGATTTATAATATTGTAAATAGTTAAATTTGTGTTTATTAGAGCTAGAAATTGCTCAAAGTGTTCATTTCCCCTCATTCTTCAGCAATATTCCCTGAGCTTTGGAGGGGATGGTACAGATTCTCATTTTAGCTAAACACTAAACAGTCACTTATTCCCGTCAGTTCAACCGGTTCTGAATCTCTGCGGTTATCACTGCCCGCTGCAACAGAAACATCTCTGACTCAAGAAGTTTCTCTGGCTTCAACATAATTCTTTAGAAGGCAATATCATGTCCATTGAATAAAACAGCACCAGTGGCTTCTCCCGTAAAGGCTAGGACAGCCCCAACCGCTAGTATCTGACCAGGTTTACAAATAGGAACTCCTTCTTGTGGAGTGGGTCTCAAATCCAGCCAGGAAGCATTGTTTACCCCCATAACAGCTATGCCACTAACACACCGGTGAGCGCTTCTTACCTCTCACACCAGTGATGTATCACACAGGGCCCATAGCTAAGTCAGGCTGCTGATGGCAATTTCCTCCCAGCAGCCTATATTCTACCTTTTGGTGCTGTGAAGGCTAGGCAGTAGGGAGGAGGCTTCCGATCTCCTTTCTAGCATGACCTTCTCTATATCCTGTGAACGGAGTATGTGGTGTCTTCAACAATACAGTCTTACCATCTAGTTCTGGTGAGCAACTGAGAGCAGTGACGATTGACTGTGTGGTTTGGGGGAACCTCTGGGGCCCCCCTATTTTATTTTTAGTGTTATGTCCTAACAATTGCATAGGGCATACTTATACTAAAGAAATTGATTACTTTTCTGAACTTCAAATCTAACTGGGCGCCGTGTGTTTGCGTATGCTAAGTCGCCAACCTGAATTCTGGGAGGAGTCATGGATGGAAACAGCCCTAGTATAAGATGTTCCATGTGGGGCGGAGGAGGAGCACAGAGGACTCCAGGTTTGATAACTGATGTCCCTGGAGGAGTTCAAGGAGTGTCCTCAGAGACATAAATGGGAAGAGAACCCGTCCTCTCTTCTCTGAATCTCTCTCTGACTCTTTTTTCACTCTTGGCTGACTTTAGCATCAAGTGAAAACGTTAATTCTTTATGGTTCAGTCTCGGCTTGCTGTGAGTTGCAGCAGGTGAGTTGACCCTTCTTTGTTATTTCCATTCCTTGTGTTTACTGCTCCTTCTCTGAGCTGACTTCTGTTCCTGTGTGCCCTGCGTTGATTTCCTGCTCTGTAGACCGTTTCTCAACAGGAAAGTGATTGCCAGATTCTCACATCCCTTCCTAGCTGTCCGGGCCTTTTCAGATTCCATGTCGGCTCACTACCCCATGGTCTGCACAGCCCTCCTCTTCAGAGCACATCTCTACAGAAGTGAAAAGCATCGATCAGTCTCCACTACTAATGCGGGAGAGACTAGCCCTGGGTCTCACTCCGGTTTGCCGCTTGCCTTTGGTGCTCCAGAGTTGGATCAGGGCTGTATGCTGCTAGGTTTCTTCCTGTTTGTCAAGTGGGATCACTTAGCACCTCTGGTTGGGCAACTGTACTTTCCTGTGAACGAGAGGGAGCTGCTGAGCTCAAGACACCGAGGTCATCTCTCCCAGATGTGAGCATCTAAGGGCACCAGGCCCTTAGGTTAAAAGTAGCAGGAGAAAGACCGTGCTGATAGTGACATGCAAGGGGCTTTGGATGTCACTCAGGTAGGTCCCTAATGCAGGAGGACTGTTACCCTAAGCCTGGCATATTTGATTGTCCAGTGCAAGGAGAGTAGCAGGAGGGGCTCCTTGTGGTGCGTCTGTGTGGCACATCGGGAGGCTCTTGGGTTGGGGCCTTTGATGCCCAGTATGGGAGATAAGGACTTTGGCAAGTAGAGGTCATTTGGAGGCCGTTGCTCAAGGCCAGTTCTAAGGAGGTCACCTGTGCAATCTATTGAAAAGGTGAAATGACATCTCTTCTGTTTAAGAGACGGAAAGGGCTTGGGCTGGAGATGTAGCTCAGTGTTAGAGTGCTTGCCTAACATGCATGAGGTGCGAGGTTCGATCCCCAGGACCACAGCAACCAACACTTCCTTGCCTGGCTGGAAATTCCTTCTGGAAACACCAGTGAGCCCAACATTCACTCAGACAGCTTTGTTCTGTGGGCTAGACCCTGGACATGCTGAAAAGAAAGGGTGGCCACCGTCCAGGAGCTCCCAAGCTAAAGTTAGCAGAGTGCTGAAGTGATGAGTGCAGAGGTGAGAGGTCACAGCTGGGGACAGGGAGTGGGTGGTGCAGGGAAAGCTGTGGGCTTGGATGTCCTAAGAGCTGCTGGCGGTGGTGTGTGTGCCGAGGTCCCCACAGCGGTATTGGCCGTGCTCCCATGGGAAATTGTGCTCTTAGCCAGGCTTGGTGGCACAGGATTGGATCCCAGCTGTTGGGGAGGCTGACGTAAGGGGATCAAACGTTCCAGGGCTGCTGGGGCTGTAGAGTGAATTCAAGGCCAACTCGGGCAACTTATTGACACCCTGTCTCAAAATAAAAGGTAGAAAAGGGTTAGGGTTACAGCTTAGCTATCGAGCACTTGCCTAGAACATCCAGGACCCTACTTAGCTTCATGTGCCGTCTACACATACACATGCCTTCCCCTCCACACACACACACTCTAAGGTCTGAAGGAGCCTTCCTCCAGGGATGACCTTCAACAATTTAATTACTAAACTATGGCCTCTTGCCTCAAAGTGGATAACCTTATATGCTATTCATGCCTCAGAGACCCTGTGGGAGCAGGCTGAGAACAAGTCTCAGCTGTTCTCACGGTTCAACTCCCAGGCCATCTGCATCCTCCATTTCCATCCGGGTTTCCCCTAAGCATGTCCCTCTCCCGATGAATCCCTATCAGATGGGGTACCTCTGAGAACCCCATCTGGCACTGTAGGAGCAGGGAGTGCGTGGAGCTCCTGAGTTTGGGCCCGTTTCTCCTGATGTAAGGAGGGCGAGCAGACAAGGTGAGAGAGGGTATCGACGGGCATCTGATGTGGAGAGTGGGAACGGTATTTGATTGTCAACCTAGATAAGTGACAATGATATCTGTGTGGGGAGCCAGGCAGGCTGGTGGCATCTTTTTCTTCAGCATGCCACAGCCTAGAGTATGGAAACCAGCAAATAAGGGCTCGAGAGATGGCTCAGCCGCAAAGGGCACCAATTGCTCTTACAGGGGACCGGAGTTGGATTTCTAGCGCCCGCATGGTGGCTCACAACCAATTGTAACTCCTGTTCCAGAGAATCTGATGCCCTCCTTTGGTCTTCTCATGCATGTGGCACACAGACACACATGTAGGCTAAACACTCATAAACAAAAATGAATTAAAATCAAAAGCAAAAACCTGGGAGTAGTTTACGTAAGGTTGTCCTTCCAGCAGATGGGTACCACAGGAAGTCAAGGGATTGGCATGAGAATAAATGACTTTACCTTATGAGTTTGGAAGAAAATAGTGGCGTGAGTGGACCAAAGAGACTGAGAAGAGTATGGCCAGATTAGGAGGCTGGAAGAGGGTGTCTGGACTTTGGAAGAGAGAAATGTAAGATTTGAGGACGAGGGCTGGAATGTAGCATGCGTGAAGCCCTGGATTTGATCCCTAGCAGCAAATAAAACGGGTATTGTGGTGCACAGCTGTAATCCCAGCACCCAGGTGGTGATGGAGGCAGGTGGATCAACAATTCAAGCTCATCCTTGGCTATATAGTGAGGCCAGCCTGGGCTATGTGATACCCTGTCTCAGACAACCAAGCAAGAGTAAGAGCATGTTTGCTTAATGTCAGGTCTAGCATGTGCCATGGGCATAGGTGAGGGGCAGTTGATGGGGTGAGGAGATCAAGTACTGGGGTGTTGGCGAGTTGGGTGAGCCACCTTCTTATCTGCCCCAAGCATGGGAACTATGGTCACTTCCTGTGTCTAAGCCTTTAGTCAGAATGTGATCTTCATGATGGCTGTGGGCAAAGACAGATGACTGAAGATATTTCCTACTGAATGTACAGGACCCTAAACAGTTGTATTTCCCATTTTTCTGTTTTCATGGTGCCGCACGGTCTCTTGGACTAGTTGACATCCTTTAACATGTCCTGTTCAGGAGAACTCCAGCCCTGTTGACTCTCACTTTCCTTGTTATGTGTTTCTACTTGCTGACAGGGCCCCGGGGGACTGAAGGACATCACAGGAGAAGCAGCTTGGTACAGTGCAGCGGCCAATGCTCTTCCCTCCATGGGTTCTTCCCCAGTCCCTTCCTCGTTCACATCATTCTTGCTCATCTATTGGGTTGAGATGAAATGTTTCTTTTTTGGTTTTCCCCAGAGCATCTCAGGACTTCTCCCCTTTGTCTAGTCTCACAGTCCCGGTTCACCTGTGTGCCTTAGCAGAGTTGTAGTGAAGCAAACAACATGAGCAATCTGTTGCTCAAGTCTGTCACACGATGGAATGTGACCTCTTTAAGGGCAAGGACCCCGTATGTATTCCCAGTACCTGGCAGGGCGCCTTCCATAAAGAATGCTCTCAGTAAACATTCCTAGAACAAATCGATTAGTGTGTGTGGATCAGAGAGCCCACTTCTCTTCCTAGAGTGGCTCTCCCTTATGTTGGAGGCTTGGGCAAATCACTGCAGCTCTTTGGGAGAAAGATCTGCTTACTGGTTTTAATATTAAATGATTTCTGAAATTACAGTGTGCCAGCCAAACATATCAACAGTTCTTAACCTCAAAGTACTGCTGGGCTAACCAAGAGGGTTCTTGTGGAAATTCTTGTTTATTGTTGTTCATTTTTGATTATTTGTTTGGGATAGGGTCTCACATAGCCCAGGCTGGCTTCAATCTCCTATGTAGCTGAGGCTGGTCTTGAACTCTTAATTCTCTTATCTCCACCTCCCAACTCTTGGGATTAGAGATGTCTCTTAGAGCTACTTAAAGTAGTTAATTTCTAGAGATGTCAACTTCCTTTGTGGTTGGATGGTTTACTGCTATGGATCAAGCAATAGTAAAGACCAGAATAAAAAGCATACAATAGGAAAACATGGGGAGGCATGCGATGTTTGGGGAATGAACATTCAGGGCAGAGGTACCAATCGCTACTCGGAGGGCCCTGTACTGTGGCACACGTCACATGTTCATAAGTCAGGACAGAAGCCTAAGTGGTCAGTGAGCATGGCATTGGGCAGCCTGGCCATTCTGGACTCCTGGGATAACTCAAGAGCTCTGGCTTTTCCTCTGAGGTGTGGTGGGAACCGCTGAAAGGCATTGAGTGGGAATGTGGTGTGACTTGAGGTCTTCATTTCTTAGTAGTGGTGTGATGCAAGTTTCTTGTTTCTGCTTGTGCACATTTGTGTTGTCTGGGGTGGTAGATAGAAAAATCTGGTTTTATACAGCCAGAGATAAGTTGCTTCTTTGGTCAGGATATAAACTGAGAGTTCACGTGGATAGAGGTGACTGCTTTATCCTAGTCATATGTTCATATCATACCCCTGCCTCTGCAGTCTGGACTGACTCATAGAAGGAGAGCAAGTGTAAAGATACATGATGGATGGATAGAAAGGATAGATTGGATGGGAGGGTGCAGGTTGGATGGATAGATGGACAAGATGGATAGGATAAAAGATGGACAGACAGATGGAAAAGACAGACAGAAAGACAGGGTTAGAGTAGCTTCCTCTGTCAGGCCGTGTATAAGGAGAACTTATGGGCTCTTTCTGTAAATCACAGATACAGAATTCAGAAGTTGTGTAGTTGAATGGACACTTCCTTAATTCCAACCCCTTCCTCATTACATACATTCTATTTTAACAAAATAGAAATTGGGTTTTATTTTCCTCCCCACAGCAGTGAGAACGTTAGAGGGAGCCGGTGTTGGATTGAGCAGTGGGTGAGAGGCATATTTGCTGAACAATGAGAAAACCTAACAAAACTTTACTCTGTACCCTTGGTGTGGGATACTCTTTCCTGAATGCTCAGTAATGCCTGGATCTTTTCTTTTGTGTTCTGGTTTTGTGCAAACACTAATTATACTCTTGTTGACTCCGTCATAAGCCATGAAACTGAAGACGGGGAAACCCGAGTCCTCTAGAGGGCAGTTTCGCCGGACCTGCTTCCTGGGTTCATGTGATGGAAACCAAGAGCACCTGCCTCTTTGTCGAGAAGGAAGCGCCCAAGCAGAAACCAGCACAGGCCCTTGATAAAGACAGACAGGGCAGCTTCCTTTTTAAGAATTCACACATTTCAGATATGGGAGAAGTCCAGGAGGTCACCCAGCCCTCCCTCATCAGGCAAATGAAAGCGAAGACAGCGGAGAGGTGCTTGTTCACACCTGACTCAGTGGGTGCAGATTTCTCGAAGCCATGTGCTGTTATAACACAGGCTTCGAGAGGGGTGTGTGTGTGAGTCATAGCCTCACCGATTACTAGCCACTGTGGCTCAGACACATGACGTAATCTCTCTGAGCCCTGCATTCCGCATCTGTCCCTAAGCTGGTTTGTAGGAAACACAGACCAAAACATGGGATGCCCAGGCACAGTGCTCGGAGATAGTTGTAGTAGCTTCTTGTTGCTAGAGATGATGCCAGATAGAACCCCCTTGGAGTTTAAAGGATCAGCCAGTGCTGAGCTTGTTTATATATGGTCAAACAGACCTCAGGGTGGCCCTGATGTAAGGTATTGTGGAAGGCACTGTAGTGAGTCCATCAATAACTACAGACATGGTGTTCTTGTTTTTGAGTGGACGAGGGCAGACATGTGCACACTGGCCCGTGATTCAGTGGGGACTGTGGGAAGAGACACCAGGGAGGTGGATGTGGGGCTCTGGTTGGACAGAGGGGCTTTCATATGGGTGAAAGGCTCAGCAAATTCTTTAGGAAGGGAGTCCCATTTGAGAGGCTCCTTAGGTTATAGAGTAAGAGGTTGGGGCACATTCCTGTTGAAAGGGGCCTCTTATACACAAATACAGCATATTTTTAGGGTTAATGAACCTCTCTATTTAAATGATCATAGAATATGAAAAGAAGAAAGCTTGAAACAATAATAGTAACTGGGCGTGGTGGCATACACCTTTAATCCCAGCACTCGGGAGGCAGAGGCAGGTGGATTTCTGTGAGTTTGAGGCCAGCCTGGTCTACAGAGTGAGTTCCAAGACAGCCAAGGCTACTGTCTTGAAAAAACAAACAAACAAACAAGCAAAATAATAGCAGTTATGATTTAGGGAAACTTGTTATGTCCTAAATATTTTTCATGTATTCATTCTTTTGTATGCTGTCTGTCAATGTGAAGCAGATTTTTTGTTTGTTTGTTTGTTTTTTGTTTTTTTTTGAGACAGGGTTTCTCTGTGTAGCTTTGGTGCTTGTCCTGGATCTTGCTCTGTAGACCTGGCCTCGAACTCAGAGAGATCCACCTGGCTTTGCCTTCTGAGCACTGGGATTAAAGGCCTGCACCACCACCTCCTGGCCATGAAGTAGATTATTATTATCCCCATTTTACAGATGTGAAAACTGAGGCATGTGAAGTTAATTCCTTGTGACTGGTTTAAGAAGACCCAAACTTGGACCTAGGCTATGAGTTGAGTCCATGCCCCAGCTTTGGCATCAGGCTGTGTCAGGCTTGGTTTCCTTGTCCTCCCTACCCTGCTCTGGTCTCTGGTCTCTAGCTGAGCTGTAGGGCTCTCGGGAGTCACTTTGCCCTCTGTTTCCTGTTGGAATAACAGACGGAGCTTGGAGAGTGATGGGGAGGGGGTGTTTAGGCCTGGCTCTCATATATGATAGGCAGGTGCTGCACCACTGGACTATCCCCTAACTACTTTTGATTTTGAGACCGGGCCCTGCTAAATTACTGAGGCTGCCTCCAGCTTTGCATTCTCCTGCATCAGCCTCCCAAGGAGCTGGGGTTCCAGGTGTATACTGCCCTGTCCAGCTTGTAATGAATCTGGAAGCGCAAGTGTTCTGGCTTTCTTTTTTAAAGTTGGCTCAACTGCTATTCTTTGTCCTTTGCATTTTTGTATGTATTTTAGAAACATCTTGTCAATTTCCACCAAAAAGAATGCTTGGATCTTATTAGGTTGTGATAAGTCTGTGTGTTGATTCGTAGAGAATTATCACCTTAACACTGTTAATATATCTAAGAACATGATATATTACTGCCTTTGTCTAGGTCGTCTTCAGTTTTGCCCAGTAAAACTTCCGTAGTTATCAGTGTAAAGGTCTTATACATGTTTTATTAGATTTACTCTCGGGTATTTTCTTTACTTGAGTAAACATTTATTTTTGCCATTGTATACACGTATAATAATTGTCTTTTGTGTATTGACCAATTGCCTTAGGATCTTAGAACTTCTAAAGCATAATATTTGTGGGAGACTTTTTAATAGATGTCCTTTATTGTTAAGGAGGTTTCTTTCTGTCCCACATTCCTAAGACTTTGTTTAAAACAGTGGCCGGGTGTTGTGTCGAATGCCTTTAATCCCGGCACTCAGGAAGCAGTTGGATCTCTGTGAGTTCAAGGCCAGTCTGATCTACATAATAAGCTCCAGGACAGTCAGAACTATATGAGTGATCCAATCTCAAACAAACAAAAGACAAAACAAAGCAAACATGAGTGGGTGCTGGCTCTGGTCACAGCCCCTTCCACACATCTCAAGATGCTGTGTGCTCAGTTCAGCTCTGGGGTCTAATATACTAACTCTCCTTGGACTTGGTCTTCCCCCTGAATTCATAAAAACCCCATGTCATAAGAAGAGGACAGTAAAGACAGACAGGAAGAGACAAATGTAAGAGGTCTTGATGTTCTGTAATACATTCTCTTCATCACAAACCAGTTAAAGAGAGGCAGAGCTCACCATTTTAAACTCAAGCCTCTATTTACTAAGCTTAGAAACCCACCCATGCCTTTGTTTAGTATTTGTATTATAGGAACAATAAGCTATTTTCCAAATATAAATTTTAATGCAGAGTAAGCTTTTTTTTTTTTTCAAATTATGATATCTCCCCCCTCCCATCCCTAAGTCTGATGTATCATCTTCAACTCTATCACTGTCTCTTGGTTGAAAACCAGTGAATCACAGCGTCTACAC
>CABHPH010154460.1:6999-23782 GCA_902168325.1 Peromyscus nudipes | reverse complement strand
AATAAATCAATAAATTAAACACATTAGTGGGTATATAAGAGAGACAGGTACAGAGAGATGGGCAAACTTTTTATAGGCCCCAAATGGTATCTGAACATTTGGGTTGGTGGAAGCTAAGTACACAGATTTCAAAAGGTTTTTGTCTATTAGTCACAGGATGTTAGTTCTGACACAAAGGTGAACAAGGAATGAGTGTTCCAGAGGGCATGAGCTAGCCCAATTTAAGAGATTTTTATCTCTGTACTTGAAATCGCATAAGAGATGAAATTCAATTTTCTTTGTGTTTTCAATGGTAAGAATAAGTACAGCTACACTGAAGATCTTAGGAGATTTAATTTGGCTGAATAGAAATAGACAACTTACAAAAGAAGGTCAAAAGTGTAAGTGACTGCCTTTGAGGTAGTGAGTTCCCCTTTCCTGAGAACTTAAACAAGAGTTGCCTGGCAGTATTTGAGTATGGTTTAGGAAGTTCACAATCAAATAAGGACATTAAACTTTGCTTCTAAATATGATACATTGCCCTAGATTTCTCAGTCTTTCCACATGTCCAACAATAGGGTAATTGGAAGAGGCCATTTGTGTGTTTGCACACACATAGCTGTTGTCTTCTGCAAGCAAGGCTTTGTGAGGCACATGTGCCATTTCTGGGGGAAATTTGAGAGTTTTTGGACCATTTCACCAAAGGCCATTGATTTATCCTCCGAGATTGTAGGTCCACAGAGTCAATGAACTATCCACAAAGGTGATTGTCTAACATCTTGGTACTTGTCTTCTTCATCTCTGGTGGCCCAGATGACTGCCATTTGTTCTTTGTTAAACTGTGTAGAAGTTTTACCCTAGACACAATGGTGCATACAGGACTTAGATTTGACTATTATCTATGGAAGAGAGAAGGAGACTTGGGGAGAAGAGATTACAGAGTGTCTCTCAAAAGAAAAAAATATTTAATGTATGTCTGAGTCCCTCCATGTATGTATATGCACTGATACATGCAGTCCTTTCAGAGACCTGGAGAAAGCATCAGATCCTCTGGAACTGGAGTTACAGGCAACTGTGAATCACCATATAGGTACTGGGAACAGAATTCCAGTCCTCTGCAAGAGCTGCAAGTGCTCTTAACCACTGAACCATCTCCTCAGATCCTCAAAACAAAAAAATTTCACTGATAACTTAATGGAGAAAAAATTTAAGAGATTTTACAGTTAATGCTGGAGGAAGCTACTACTATAGGTCAGACCACATTCCTGGAATTCATAATACATTTATTATAAAAACTTCACTGGTTTTGCCAAAGTCATTTGTAATGACTACCTATACTTTTCTAAGGTCAAGAACAAGACAAGGGAGGCCACATTGTTACATCAATCTACGTAGTACTAGAGTCTAGCCAGGGCTGTGAGGAAAGGGAAAGAAACAAAAGACAGACATATGAATTGGAAAGAGGAAGTACAGTTGTCTCTGCAGATGTTGTGATTTCGTGTGTAAGAAACCCTAAAGATTTACCAACAAACTATCAGAACCGATAGTTTCAGCAAATTCTCAGGATATAAAATCAACATACAGCATCGGTAGCATTGCTTAACATTAACATTAGATTATCCTAAGAAGAAATCAAAAGCCAAACCCTATTTCTAAAAATATAAAAAAGCATAAGATACTTATTGATAAATTCAACCATGAATATAAAATACACCTTAGATGAAGACTATAATAGAAATTTCAGGTACTACAAATAAATAGAAAGATACTTTACATCATGGATTTTAAGCATATCATTAAAGTTCCCATATTATACAAATTAATGTACAGATTCAATGCAATCTCCATCTAGATTCCAATGGCATTTTTTCACAGCAATAGAAAAAAATCTAAGTCATAAGTGTCTATTTTTAAAACCAGATAAATTGTTCTAGTATTAATAAAAACTCAGGAGTTAGAAATTGAGAGAAAACCTGATAAATGCAAGGAATGGGGGGTGGTTAAGATGAGCTGACCCTACTGTCCATATTTTCCTGATCCAAAAGCCCTGGAAATTTCCCTCAGTTCCTCCTTCTCTCTTCCTGTTCCTCTCTATCCAACTTCCTCAGTCCTCCAACATCTCTATGGCTAATCCCAAATTCATGCCTTTTTAAAAAATATATAGCCCATGGGGTCCATGTAGGGCCACCTGCATATGCATGGATGTGGAGCATCAGGTCTAAGTGGGGCCTCATTATCACCCCATTTTCCTGATGTATCGTGACCCTATCTGGCTTCAGTCATAACTCGGGGTCTTTTGTGAAGGCCTCTTATGCAGTGCTTACCATTCCTAGCTTGGAATAATAATATTCCTCTGCTCATCATCAGATTATTCCTCTCCTGTTAGATAGAGGTGATGATAGAAAAAATGATTATATAAATAGTAAACTAAGAGAAAAATTCAAAGAAATCTGTAACTTATATATGTCCTGATGCAAAAATTTATATAGAATAAAATTTGTATTTGTAAGAAAATTAGTAATGGAAATTTAAAAGAATCAAGGGAAGCGCTTATTATTTGTCATGTGACCAGCGAAAGTTGATTTGGGGGCTCCATTTCACTTCTCTTCATCTCTCTTTTATTTGACTATCAGTCTTCCATCACTATTGTTTACTTCCATGTATTTAAATGGTGGTTTCATGTTTAAAAGTGCAGGGATCTTTGTTGATAGACTTTTGTAAGTATGATAAATTTTGTGTAAATTGAATCATGTTTTATTATAATAATTTCCCACTGATTTTGCTTATGTTTGCAACTCATTTTGCAAACCATGTCATTAATCCTTTCTCAGTATTGCCAAAATTGGTATATTTTGTTGTATTCTTTGGTTGATGAAAAAATACAATTCTCACCTCAAAAGGTATTTTGTGAATTTTCCTGGGCAGATGTGAGGAAACATCTACTCACCTAAGATAGAGCAACCATAACAAACCAAAGAAGTTATTTCACCCAACTCTATCTTAGCAAACCAGGGAATTCATTCGGGACACTTACAGGAGTGTGGAAGGCTCAAAGGCAGCTGCATTACCAAAAAGCCCATCCCAATATTGGTGATGGCACAGGAAAGCCACATTCCTGGACTTCCTTGCCCAACTTGCAGGCATCTCAGCCAGTCAGTCAGAGTCTCTTCTCCATAGCAGTTTTCTATGCTTATGTAAACTTGGGAAGACTGGTGTAAATCTCGTCAGTTTCAGGAAATCTTGAGATTTGTTCTGAGATTTGTTCATTTTGTTTACTTTCTAAGCCTTGAGGAACCTCCTTCTACCTTCAAAGAGGACAAGTTTCTATGCAGAAGAAAGAACCACAAAAATAACTTCTTTGGGTACTTATATTCTTTCTCTACCCTCTTCTCCAATGGGCCCTGAATCTTTTTTTTAATTGTTTATTTATTTATTTTTTAAATTACACTCATGATATTCATTAATTATACTCATGATATGAATGTAATTCATAGATTACATTCGCAGTATTCATTCAATTATATATATATATTTAATTTTAAATGCCGAATGTCATTTATTGAAGGGGGAGGAGGTCTTAAATACAGGCTTACAGCACAATGGGAGGAACCTGGAGGGCAGAAGTTCGCTACTGATGTTTTACAATCTTGCATCTAAGCTGTTAACGCCCATTATGCAGGATACACAGACAAGGAACTTCCCTTAAGCATTCAGGAGGGTGGAACCTGGCAGGGAATTAGCATAGGGAGGATACCAAGGTCAAGGTCTGCAAGCAAGGCAACAGTTACCCAAAACGGGGGCCAGGGTCCTACAGGTCCCCCTTTTATTAAAAAATGAGCTTCTGACTTGGGTTGCGTGGGACGTCAGCATGTCACCTTACCCGTCATGGAGACACCTGCCCAGGCCACACAGGTGCTCTGTCTTAGGTTGGTGAGTGCCCCCCAGGCATTACCCGTCTCTGAATACTCATTATCATACAGGCTCAATCGTGTGTGAGCTGCATAGTTAATTGCTGCCAAAGATCTCAAAGTGGCACTGGGCTTGCAATCTGTGTGTTTGATACAGAAAAGACCAACAGAGGTCCTATCTCACCCATAGCCAGTAGGCTAAAGGCAACTGAGTCATTCCCTTCCTTAACCTTAATGAGCCATACTGTACATTGGAGTCCTTGTAAGATAGTATCCCAAAAGTAACTGGAACTTGAGTTTATAAATTTATAATTTTCAAAGCCAATCGAGATGTATATAACTACTGAATTAAATTAATCATGCCCAATAGAATGAAAGATTAACTATCTGTGGTAGGTACTTTTGTTGCCAGGGTCTCCACTGTGCTAGCTGTAGTAAGCAATTATGAAATGGTAATCCCAGAAACAGTAGCAGCGGTGGTCGCCATTGCTATAACAGCAACAGCGGCAGCAGCAATGTCAAATTCTCTTCTGGATTGTGTGGACATCCACTGGCATGGATACAACTCCAGTAACACGAACTGCCAAGGCCCGTTTTTCTTGATCCCAACACAACTTTAGCTGGCAGCACTTCTGGAGAATCCAATCTAATGGCTACAGTTCCTAGGCTTACATTAATGCTTGCCAAAGCTGGCGATATTGGGCTCTCAATCTCCATTGGCATCAGAAGGGTAGATTTTTTTTCGTGAAGACCCATTAGGTCTCTGTCATGTTGGGGCCCTGAATCTTGAAGCAGGTGATATGGATGTTTGATAGTTTTTCTCCATCTATACCTTAGTATTGGGCCACTATGCCAGAGCCACAGTCACTTCATCTCAGAAGCATGGGCAGTTGTGAATCTGCTTTGTACTTCTTGTTGTTAAAGAGAAGTCTCCCTCCATGAACAACTGAGGTTAATAGTAGTAATGATTTATAAGTACACACACACACAAAAAAAAAACCCCCACAAATGTTTAGAAGGTAATTTGCCAGTTGCTTTCTATTCATTTAAGAAAATAATAGCTGGAGCTTCCTCAATGGAACCCCTGACCTCCTCTAAAGTGATGAATCTATGGGAGTCTGTTTAAGAAGTATTAGGGAAATTTATTAAGGTAAATTGAGGAAATACACTCATGAAAACAGAACAGAGTAGAGAGCTGAAGTCATTCTCTGATCTGACCAGCAGTGAATCCACCTCGCAGGCAGGAGCAGGGAGAAGGGGCATGTGACCTTTTCCCCTCACCTTTTAGGAGGTCACATACAAGGGCAGGAAGCACTGCCTCCTTGGTCATGGACAGAGCAAATACCACTACATTTTCCCTTTTTGTCTAAATAAGAAGGTTCTAAACTTAATGCAAACTATATACAATACAAATGATTATCATATATTGTCCAGGAAAAACAAAGGGTAATAACATAAACAAAAATGGAACTACAACCAAAAAGAACAACATCAAACAAGAAAAACATGCTAAATGTTCAGATCATAGGTAAATGGCAAATTACCGAGTTTACTCCAATAGCAGTCCTATCTTGAAGATTCTAACTCTAGTACTAATACGTTCTAGCTAAGATAGGAGAAGATTGTAACTGTACCTATCTAGTTTTCAACTCCTTCAAAGACCTGAGAAGAAAAATAATAATACCTGAGAAATCGGAAAATGAAATCAAGCAATTTCCAAAGTTTTTGCAAGAATAGACAGAGATAGCTGGCAGCCTAGACAGTCACCTAAAGTGTCTCAGCATCGTTAGGTCATCCAATATGGCTACAGGCCTAGAATATCTGACAGACCATTTTCAGAAGCAGGAATTTTGAAAGACCATCTTACCCAGACTTGGCAGTGTTCAGTAGTTGTTTTTCCTTGTGTCCTGTTCATCTGGAAAGGACAGCATTCATACTATCAGCAGTTGAGGCAAGGGCAATTCTTTACCCATCAGGTCATTTTGTGCCAAGTGGAAAACAAACTTCCAAATGGAAATGTCTAGAAGCCCAATACTCTCTTGGGCTGCCAGGAGCAATCGTGTCTCATATCAACACAATTGTAAGTTATCAAATCATTTTAATGACATTTTTCTAGGTCTATGAAGTATTTGAAGATTACCTATCCATCTGACATATGTTTCTGTAAGTCTAGCTAGCTAGCATAACTATAGAAATGGCAAGCATTGGTGACTATAGTTCTATAAGTCTTATCTACTTACCTAAGGACTAATGCTTCACATTAACAAGATAAACAGTCTGTGAGATGATTTACCATATAAGGACAATGACCTCAAAATTGTGACAATACACAAAATATCTTAAACAGAGGTAGAAATGTATAGTGCAATATGCAATATGACAACAATATCCTTAATATGTATCAATATGCAAAATATCCTAAACAGAGGTAGAACATATATACAGTAAGATAAATATAATATTACAATTGTATCAATATATAAAATATTTCAAACAGGAGTAGGAATATGTGTAGAATGCAACAAACACAGTTTTGTATTTATATCAATATATACATTATCTTAAATAGGAATATAAGAATAGTTTATATTTGTATCAATATACAAGAATCCATATCAGTGCAAATTATCCAAGACTGATAGTTTGCCAAATCAGTGTATTAGTAGGTACAATAATCTACCTTAATATACTATACCTATCCTTTCCCCTTTTTCTTTTCTAAAGGAGAATACTGAGTCTAAATTTTATTGTTCCACCCCAAACTTTATAACCATCCATCCGTACTCTGAGAAAAATCAAACCTTTGTTAGAGGGGGCATCATTTTCTTAGAATTGCTTCCTGCTGTTTAGGGGCGATGATATCTGTGTGGTGTCCTGTAAGAAAGCTTAGATAGTTAGATCTCAATAGGACTAGTTGTAGAATCTGCAGCCAGTCTCAGAGTAATGAATAAGATTGCCTGAGATTCTGGCTAGAGGTGTAGAATGATGGACCATTGCATCTTAGAACTGTTCTGAACAGTTTTCAGTCCAAAGCTGATCATTGAGTAATGTTCTTAGGAACAATGGCATCTTTCTGGACAGAGTAGAGTTGTGGTGGAGCACCATCTTCCTTCTGGAGACTTTAGAATTTGCTATTGGAAAGATTTATTTTTCACTGTGGAAAACCTGAACATTATTAATATCAAAATGGAAAGTTTGGATTTACACTGGATCGAGAAGGGATTCCCAGAAAGCAAGGACAAGCATGGAAAAAAATAGAATCTTGACAACAATGGTACTTAGATTATTGGTCTTCTTCTGTCTTACACCAGTTGGCTCTTCTGATTTGCGACAAAATCTCCTAATTTTTCTTTTAGCGATATGCTTGGGATTAGAGAATGAGAGAGTCATATTCCAACTCCAAAGCCAGCTTGGCTTGTAATTGAATTGGGACCACAACTATTCTACAGTTGAAGAGATATACAAGTTAGGCATTGAGATATTACCCTGTAGAGTATATTGGTACCAATAGGTCCTTCCTTTATGTGGTAGATGTCTAGGTGTCCAAGACCTTATGATTTCTTGAAGATGTGTATTTCTATTATCCTGTAAAGACAAAAACAGAACCCTGCCCTGACCCATGTTTGTTGAGTTTTTCTTACAACCTTGTAGAGTTGTCACATTGGTGGATGAGTTATTACTTCTCCTCATCAAGGGGTTTCTCCTGTTCAAAGTGAATTTTTATTAATTTTGTTGATATCCATAGCTTTTCCTCTCCTGCAGAAACAAAAGCAAAACCCCTTCCCCAATATAGGATGTATTCTGGTTTCCATTCTGACGTCAACACATCTTCGAAGTAAACTGGTTGGTTTAGCTCAGGAACTCCAGTTTTTTCTGTTGTCCAATGTCTCTCCACAGCTGTTGTTCCTTTCTCATCAGCATTGAGAAAATTCAAAGTTAATAAATTATTATGTAATCTATTTCTAGGAGTCATTGTACCTGTTTATTTATCATATCCTTTAAAGTTTGATTGGAACTTTCTATGACTGCTTGGCCTGTGGGATTGTGTAGTAAAACTGTAACATGCCTTATATTGTAATAGGCAAAAAACTGTCTCATTTTACTTGTGATATATTCTGGAGCATTGTCAGTCTTAATTTGTACAGGTATTCCCATGATGGCCATAAATTCTAATAGGTGTGTAATCAGAGATTCAGCCTTTTTGGAACTCATAGGAATTGCCCATTGAAATCCTGAGTAGGTGTCAATGGTATGTTGTACAGATTTTAATCTTCCAAATTGTTGATCTTTCCCAAAAAGTTACTATAGGTTCTTTGGCAATATTCATTATCTTTCCATAAAGAGGAAATTTCCTCATTAGTTTAAGGTATTACAATTTCTGCTGGGTCCATTCCTGTCAACTGACAACTGATGAAGCCTTAAGTTTCCTTTTAGAATCAAATCAGAGATCTTTTCTACATAAGTCTTTAACTTCCTACTCAGTTTATGTGATAGAAATATCCATTCTAATATAATATCTTCCCTCTGCATCAAAATCACTGCGGGGGAGTATCTGGAGAGGAGTATGACCAGAATGTAGTTAAGTTCTGGGTTCACATGGTCCACATGTGCCGCTCATATTTTCTTTTCTACTAGAGCCAATTCCTTTTCTCAGCTTCAGATGATAATTCTCTTGAACTAATTAAGTCCTTGTCCCCTTTTAGGGTATTGGCCAAAATTACTAGTCCATCTTTAGGTATTCCAATGATGTTCTATAAGTTGGAAATGCTTCCTAATAATTTTTGAAAATCATTAAGAATCCGCAATCAATCTCTCCTGAGTTGTACCTTCTGGGGTCTAATTTTTTTGTAGATCTATCTTATATCCTAAGTAATTAATAGAATTTCCTCTTTGCATTTTTTTCAGGAGCCATTTGTAATCCCCAGCAAGGCAAAACTTTCTTTACTTCTTCAAACATGCTTTCTGTCTAACTTTGGATCAGCTAATAATAATTATAGATTGTGGAAATTTTGCACAAATTATTTCCAACAGTTTTTGCATAAAATATTGGCACAGGGTAGGGCTATTTAACATTCCCTGTGGGAGGGCCTTCCATTGGCTTGGAATTATTATAAACAGGTACTGTGAAGGCAAATTTTTCTCTATCCTTTTCTTGTAGAGGTATGGTAAAGAAACAGTCAAAAACTATATATTTAAGTCAAGAACTATAATAGTTCATTCTTTAGGTAACAGAGAGGGCAAGGGCATCCCATTCTGTAAGGAGCCCATAGGCTGAATTACTTTACTTATGGCTTTCAGATCTGTCAGCATTCTCCATTTACCAGATTTCTTTTTAATAACAAATACAGGAGAATTCTACGGGCTGGTAGATTCTTCTATGTGTTGAGCATTTATCTGCTCCTGAACCAGCTGTTCTAAAGCTTGTAGTTTCTCTTGTATCATAGGCCAATT
The DNA here is from genome assembly GCA_902168325.1 of Peromyscus nudipes. Classification (NCBI taxonomy): domain Eukaryota; kingdom Metazoa; phylum Chordata; class Mammalia; order Rodentia; family Cricetidae; genus Peromyscus; species Peromyscus nudipes. The sequence goes on along the minus strand of CABHPH010154460.1, from coordinate 14,444 downwards.
TCCAACCATACATGTTTATCCATTAGCCATTTTAAAGGTAGGGCTGTTGGTACTTCTGAGAGTTCAATGGCAGTTGTGCTCTGTTTATGTTCAGCCCAAATGGTTGGTGGCTGTTTTTTACAGTATCTTATAATATTATTCCCCAAAACATGAATCAGTCTGTATTCCACAAGTAGGGGCACATGGGGTTCAGATCCATGTGGTGGAGCACCAGATAAAGTGATAAATCTACGGGAGTCTAAGAAGTATTAGGGAAATTTAATAAGGTAAATTGAGGAAATACACTCACAAATACAGAACAGAGTAGACAGCTGAAGTCATCCTCTGATATGACCAGGTGCAAATCCACCTTGCAAGCAGGAGCAGGAATGAGGGTCATGTGACCCTTCTCCCTCTCCTTTTAAGGGGTCACATACTAAGGGCAGGAAGCACTGCTCAAAACAGAAGGCATCTCATTTTAATCATGGCTTGCCCTACTTACTAATTTCTTGGTCACAGACAACTTAGAATGCGAGCCTGTGCTTGAGAATCTAAAGTGTTGGTAGCTCTCTCTCTCTCTGAGACAAAGTCTTCTATGTAGGACCTCAGACTCACAGAAATCTTCCTGCCTCTGCCTCCCAAATACTGAGTCCTATTCTGGTAGGACTTTCTATTGTGAAGCTTTCTCATCTTGAGCAAGGAAAAGGTTAGGGGATGATACAGGAAGATAAGTTTGATTTAATGTAATCATTAATGATTACAATCTATGGACATTTCTTGGTTATGAGTCTAGCTTTTAATGGCTGAGTCATCTCTCCAGCCCAATCTATGAGTGTTATTTATTTAAATTTTCATACAATGTATTTTAATCATATTATTTCCCCTCCCCCAGTTCCCCCCAGATCCTCTCCACATCCCTGCTCATCTAACATCATGTTCTTTGTCACTCTGAGAAAAACAAGACCCCAAAATCAAATCAACCAACCAACCAAAACAATGACAAAAGTACTAAAATAAAGCAAAACAGAAAGTGTATGCACCCCCCCTCAAACATTCCATGGAGCCTTGTAGATGTAACAGTCTTTTCAGAGAACAATTGCCAAGACCATCATGTTATAAGAAAGCATTGGCAAAGGTTAGTTTGGAAAAGTTTGGCAAGACAAATGGTGGGGAGAAATTGCTGTAAAGATTTTCTCTTCTAGGGAAGAACATTCATGGTTCCGAGAGACAGACATATATCAGACTGTGTTTGCTCCAAACCACAGAGGATGCACCAAAAAAAAAAAAATTCTAAAGGGAACCATGACCTAACAGCGACTTTGGAATCTTCAAAAGGATGACAGGATCCCACAATGATGATTCCACATGGACTATGGTAAAGCCATTAAGCTGATTAACACCAAGGAAAGATCAGCTTTGGACTACAAACTGCTTAGGACAGTTTCGAAATGGCTAGCTGAGATGATCCATATTCACAGACTACTCAAGCAAGGACTTGAGACAAGCCCTACATTTTCCCATTATGCAGAGACTGAACAAATGATACAGCTAACTCTCTCAGGACTTGACAATTAACCCAAAATTTTTCTTTTCAGGATTCCCTAAAGATGTTTTCACCCCTAGAAAGCAGAAAGTAATTTTAAGAAAATGACGCCCACATTCCCAAGAGGTGGGATGGGAGGTTTTCGGTTGTTTAATGAGTTATGGATATTGTCATTGTTTATGATGGTTGGTTGCAAGTTGTTAATTGTTAATGGTCAGGGAAAAAGCTGAACAAGGAGATCAGATTCAGAGTTTTTGTTTGAAAAAAAGGAAAAAGAAAGAAGAGAATATAGATATGAGGTAGATCATTGACTCTACTCTGAGAAAAAAGATAAAAAAAAAGGATAAATGGGTAGATCACTGAATTTACTCTAAAAAGAAAAAGGGGAAGATATAAAAATGACAAAAGGTAGATTATTGAATCTATTATGAAAGGAAAAAAGAGAGAATATGGATATGATAAGATAAAAAGGGAGATTATGGAATCTACTTTTAAAAAGGAACTACTTGTTTTTAATAGGATAAGTAATGAAATTTTTTTGTCTGAGTTTATCAGATGTTACTGGACTGGACATTGTTATATATTAATGGAGTTTTTTGTCTGAATCTGTCAAGTGTTAATGAACTAGACATCGTTAATGTAATCTTGACTGTGTATATTGTACATACTTACTGGATATAATTTTTCTTGTATTAGTTATAAGCTTTTTTAAATTTTAGACAAAAAAGAGGAAATGTGGTGGTATTGTGTTCCCCAAAATATTGTGCACGCTAATAAACTTATCTGGGGTCAGAGAACAGAACAGCCACAATATTAAACACAGAGGATAGGCAGTGGTAGCACATGCCTTTAATCCTAGCATTCCAGAGACAGAGATCTACCTGGATCTCTGTGTGTTCAAGGATACAGCCAAGCCTGGTGACTAACACCTTTAATCCAGAAAATCAGCCTTTAACCCCAGGGAGCGATGGCAGAAAGCAGAAAGGTATATAAGGCGTGAGGACCAGAAACTAGAAGCTTTTAGCTGGTTAAGCATTCAGGCTTTCGAGAAGCAGTTCAGCTGAGATTCATTTGGATAAGGACTCAGAGGTTTCTAGTCTGAGGAAACAGGATCAGCTGAGGAACTGGCGAGGTGAGGTAGCTGTGGCTTGCCCTGCTTCTCTGATCTTCCAGCATTCACCCCAATACCTTGCTCCAGCTTTGTTTTTATTAATAAGACCTTCTAACATTCCTGCTACAGAGCCTGTTTTATATTAGCCAACTACTCCTGGGCATGGGCCTGGAGTGTGGTTGACATGCCCAGTGACACCCCATTGGAGAAACTGATTTCCCCTTTCTCAGGGGGCATCGATAACAAATAGCTTCTTGGCTGAGGGTAGGCCTTTGGACTGATGCACATATGAACTCACAGAGACTGTGACAGCATGCACAGGACCTACACAGTTCCAAGCCAGCTAGAGTCCCGGAACTGAGCAGCCGAGGTAGATGCAGCGTCCCACTCCTAACCAAGAAACTGTGAGCGCCTTTTGACCAATGTCCTTTTTACTTGTTTTCAATCCAAATATGAAAATAATGAAAGACAATGCAATATTTTCTCTTGGAGAAGGCAAAGGAAATACACCTCACTGTTACTCAGTAGGAATTGTGCATAGGTGGGAATTTATCTCACAGTACTAAATTGTACCTAAGGATCTCAGCCAGCATCCCAGTCAGAATGTCCATCCCCAAAATCCCTGTGAAAGAGCAGTCCTCAAAATGCAATGAGCTAGTTTCCATCAGATGGCCTGAGAGACTTTCAGAATACTTCTGAGGATGCGGCCAGGTAGATATTTCTCTAACGGATCATTTCAAATGGGACTTCTTTCTAAAGTTCTTCCACATAACATTCTTGAAGGCCTTCTATCAAAATGAGCCATTGTGCTCCTCAAAATACCCACCTCCCACCCCGTCCCTGAAGCCATATGTGCTGAGTGGAATACAAACACTTTTAGGCATTCCAAAAGCACTTTCTATTGTACTAATGCTCCTCATTGTATTTGTCATTGAGATCACAAGTATGTACCCTGGATGCAAATGAGATGGCATAAACCATGGTAAGCACAAAGATGCTAGCAGAGAAAAAGGGACATGGATTTATAGGTGTGCCCGTGCTGGGACTGTCAGCTGCTCAAATCCTAGCAAGAGATTTGTAGTCACCATGGTTTTTCACCCCATTCCGGATGGACTAGTGTATGGTCCCAAACAAAACAAGCTTGCTGTACTCAATTCAGGAGGCACTGAACCCCTATTTGTTTGCCTCTGCATGGGTGGCATTGTGTATGGAAGAGCCCTTGACTGTAATCTGCAGTAACAGAGATTAGCCCTCTCCATCCAATCCCAGGAAGTAGTTACAAAATCCTTCTCTTTAGGAGACAACTCTGTGACACTTTCTTTGCTTTTGTGGATCTTTCACACAGTTTTGTTTTTGTTTTATGGAAAATGGATTTTTTTTCTGCCCAAACATAATATATCCTGATCACCATTTCCTCTCCCTCTACTCCCCCCAGGTTCTTCCCACCTCCCTTCCCATCCAGATCCACCCCCTTTCTGTCGCTCATTAGCAAACAGACAGGTGTCTATGGGACAATAATAAAATATAATAAGATAAAATATAAGCTAACACATTGGAATAGAACAAAACAAACAGAAGGAAAAGAGCCCAAGAGAAGGGACAAAAAAACAGAGACCCACTCGTACACACACTCAGGAATCCCATAAAAACACTAAACTGGAAGCCATAATATACATGCAAAGGACGTGGGCGTTAACAAGAGAGAAGAAATTATCTATCTATCTATCTATCTATCTATCTATATTATAAAAATAAGGTTAAGTTAAAAATACGTAGTGCCCTGTAACTACCTTATAAGACAAAGAACCTCCAGAGATGCCGCTGAGTTTATTTTCTGTTGGCCATCTACTTCTGGGTATGCAGCCTACCCTTAAGAGTTGTTCTTTTTTCCCCCAGTGAGACTCCTTTGGAGGAAACTAAATTTTCTTTTGCAAGTGACTATCAATTGGAGATAGCCTCTGTGTTTCTCCTTCTAGCTCCAGGACCCCAACTGCTGCAGACCCATGCTGGCCCTGTGCATGCTGCCTCAGTCTCTGAGAGTCCATATGTGTGTGACCATGTTGATATAGAGGGCCTTGTTTCCTTGATGTCCTCCATTGCCTCTGCCTCTTACACTCTTTCTGCCTCCTCCTCTTCAGAGTTCCCTGGAGGCTTTACTGGAGACATCCTGTTTAGGGCTGGGTTGCACACAAATGTATGTAAATGTACCAGCTCTAGAAAGAATGAATGAGGTTTTACATATCTTGCTAATGTTGTCAGTCTGTCTGTGGGTACATAGGATTCTGTCCCTGCCTAATGAACGTTTTTTAAATAAATGTGTTTATAAGGATGCTGGAGCAGGTTCTAGAGTCGGCCTTGGAGGTCCACCTTTGTCAGCCCATCGTTTCTGTTGAACAACAGTGATACACTTCATCCCAGCACTGTTACCGTGATGCCTTTTCATCACGGGGACTTTGTTTCTCACTGAGTCTTAGCACAAATGACACAAGTTTTGTCTTCAAAACATGGTGTGAACCGAACTAGGAACCAAACTAAGGCTTTATCTAGTGTTTCAGGAAAATGTTTGTGTGACAGCAATCCCCCTTGGGCATCATAGTGTTAGTTTTGTCTGTCTTATAACTCATCTCTTATAACACACCCTACAGCTGGATATGCTCAGTAGGCAAATGCCGTACTAGCCAGCTAACAACCATGGTTCAGTTAACCTCAATAACAATGGAGGCTAAACTAACGAGGGTAATATGGGGTATAGCAAGGTTTTAGTGACTGAAATAAGGAGTAGAAGGGAAGTCGGGTGGGCAGGATACAAACCAGCATTAGACTCCTGTAGCTAGAGTTTTTCTTTCTCTCCGGGTCCTGCCAAGCCCCGGCAGTCCTCTAGCCCACTAATAAAATAAACATACAGAAGCTTACATTATTAACAAACAAATTATTAACAGGCTTCTTGCTAACTGTTCTTATACCTTAAATTACCCATTTCTATTAATCTATAAGTTGCCACATGGCTCATGGTTTATCGGTATCTTAACAACTGCTTCTCGTTGTGGCGGCTGGCAAGGTCTCTCTGCCTCAGCCTTCCACTTCCCAGAATTCTCTTCTCTCCTTGTCCCGCCTGTACTTCCTGCCTGGCTACTGGCCAAACAACACATTATTTATCAATCAATCATCCACAGCAGACTCCTTAGAAAAATATCAAGGCAGGAAAGTTTCTGGGAGGGGAAACTTAGGATACTGTATCTGGAAGTTTTTCTGTGTCCCACCCAGTCCTGCAGCCACTTGGTCCCAAGTAAACAAACACACAGAGGTTTATATTAATTACAAACTGTATGGCCTATGGCTCAGGCTCATTATCAACTAGCTCTTATAACTTAATAATTCAACTCATTTCTATTAATCTATGTTTTGTCACGTGGCTTCATGGCATGACCAGTTTTCTCATATTGTGCTTCTCCTGGAGGCAACTCACAGCTTCCAGCTCATTCTACCTTTCTTCATCTCCATTCTCAATTTGAATGTACTGCCTAACCTTATTCTGCCTCGCCATTGGCTGAACAGCTTTATTTATCAACCAATGAGAGCAACATATGTTCACAACATACAGAAAGACATTCCACAGCAGGATACTGCTAATATCCTTAGAATTTAGAGATTGTTAAAGCTATGGAAAGTCATAGTTGTAGATTATAAGGAGGAGGAGATAAGAAAGATAGAAAAGGGGAGAGGTTGGGATGAGGGGGGAAAGTATATGAATTATGTATGAGAATAGTAATGAGTACCCATTGACTTTATGGAGAAACACACAGAACAATCCTAAAACAAACATGAGAAATTCACAAACAAAAGCAAAATGATTATGATGCATATTGTTATATATGTGTGTATATGAGATTAAAGTAGGCAACAAAAGATAAAAAAATACAAAAAGTGGCAAAATTAAATATAACATGCAAACAAGAAAAGGCCAGAGTATAAAAAGTACATCATATTAAAAATCAGTCACTATTTCTTCCTCTTAAATTTAATTTTTAAACTACAATTAAAACGTAAACTTGGGGTTGGAGAAATGGCTCAGTAAGTAAGAATACTGGCTGCTCTTCCAGAAGACCCGGTTCAATTCCTAGCACCCACATATCAGCTCACAGCTGTCTGTAACTCCTGTTCCAGGGGATCTGACACCCTCACACAGGCATACATGCAGGCAGAACACCAACACACATAAAATACAAATGAATCAGTTATTTTTTAAAACGTTAAGTGGGCAGTGGTGGCACACGCCTTTAATGCCAGCACTCGGGAGGCAGAGGCAGACAGATCTCTGTGAGTTCAGGGCCAGCCTGGGCTACAGAGTGAGTTCTAGGACAGGCTCCAGGCTACACAGAGTAACCCTGTCTCAAAAAAACAAAAGAAAGTTAAGCTCACAGGACTCATACACAAAAAATGTTTATGTTATTTTATACATAAATTATACTATATGAAGTTGAGGTTTTAAAAACATCATGACCTCAATATTTGAGAAGCTGCTATGTATGTGGAAGAAGAGTTTCCTTGTGATACTGAAAGTGAATATTGACTTTCAAAGGACAGTTCATAATGGAAGAGCTGAAAATTACGTAAGGGGGTGGTTCCCTTCCCTGAGACATTAGAGCAGGCTGCATGGCAACATTTGGATACAGATTCAGAGAAGTTCTTTGAGTTGGACAAGGACTTCACCATTTTCTTCCAAGTCTGACATGTTGTCCTAGATTCTCCAGTCTTTCTCTTCTGTCCTCTTCTTAAGAACTCAGGGTAGGGAGCAAAGGATAAATGTGTTTG
>CABHPH010154459.1:25154-48448 GCA_902168325.1 Peromyscus nudipes | reverse complement strand
TCATGTACACAGTTATATTAAAACCGAGTTCTTGTGAAATAACTTGAACACATTTCCTAACAAGAAATAAGCAAGGGGTCATTTATGTATGAAGCTCTTTTGCACTATGCTAAGGGATTTGACCTTTAAAGACAAGGATGTTACCGGGCTGAGGATAGGGTTCAGTGGATAAAAGGACTGTAGTTTGGATATCCAGAATCCACAGAAAAGCTAGGCAGGCATGCCTGCTGCCTGTAATCTCAACATTTCAGAATCAGACAGGAGATCCCAAGGGCAAGCTGGTTAGCAAAATAATGATGAGCTTTGGGTTCAGCAAGGGATTCTGACTTAATAAATAAAATAGAGAGTGATTGAGGGAGATATCCAACGTCAACTGTTGACCTCCATGTAAACACACACACACACACACACACACACACACACACACACACACGTATACCACAAACATTCACAAAGGAGATGAAAGGGCTGGAGAGATGATTCAGCAGTTAAAAGTCACTGGCTGCTCTTCCAGAGGATCCAGGTGCAGTTCTCAGTAACCACATGAACTGTAACTCCAGTGTTAAGGGATCTAACACCCTCTTCTGTCCTCCAGGGCAGTTCACACATGTGGTGCACAGACATGCATATAGGTAAAACACCCATGCACATAAAATAAAAATAAATAGAATCTCCAAAAATTACATAAGGGTAGTAGGATGCCATCAGCTTTTTGAGGCAAAAACGAAGAGAAATAACAGCACACATTAAAATGATCACTCATGGAGCTGGAGAGAAGGCTCAGAGGTTAAGAGCAATTGCTAATCTTCGAGAGGATTTAAGTACTGTACTCAGCATTCAAATCAAGAGGCTCACAGCTAGGCAGTTGTGAGCTGCAGTGGATCCAACACTGTCTTCTGGCCTCCACGCACATGTGGCATACACTCAGACAGACAGACACACATAAAGAAAAGTATTTTTAAAATTTAAAATGATATCTTTGTCTCTATTTTTTTGAGACATGGTTTCTCTGTGTAACCACTTTGGCTGTCCTGGAACTCACTCCATAGACCAGATTGGCCTCGAACTCACAGAATTCCACCTGCCTTTAACTCCCAAGTCCTGGGATTAAACCCATGCACCGCCACCACCCAGCCATCTCCATTATTTTTATTGACATATATAATCTTCACACAATACAGCATACACTACACCTTGATAATAAAGTATTTGCATATAACGTGTAATAGTCAAACTTGGTTAATGGAATTTATAGCATTTTGCATGCAGTTTCCATCTCTTTGTTCTGGGAACTGACAGACTCCTCTGAATTACTTATGAACAAAATATGTACTAAATTAAGTAACATTGTCACCCTACCCCATAGTACCATGTAGAAACTTACTCTTGCTCTCTAATTTACTACTTATTATCCAGCTTTTCTCTATCTTTTCTAACCTTTACCCTTCCTAACCTCTAGTGCTCTTTATTCCATTGTCTACTTCTACTATATTAATTTTTCTTTCAGTATTCACAAATGAGCAAATAACATGTGGTGTTTGTCTTTCTGTGACTGTTTTATTTCATTTTCCATGTCTTCCAGTTCTGTATACATTGCTATAAATATATGTAGCTTTTTTTAAAGAAAGAAATTTTAGGCCTTAATGATCTTCAACTGTGCATCAATAAACTTTCTTCCTCCTTGAACCAGTGATGGACATCTTAGTTGATTCTGCATCTTACCTGTTAGCAATACTGCTGCAATAAACATGGAAGTGTGGACATCACTTTGACATTCTGATTTCATTTCCTTTGTTACATATTCAACAGTAGGACAGTAGAATTACAGGCTAGTTTATTTTCAGTTTTCTATTAATAGTTAATTTCTGTTAATAATTAGAGTGCTAATATGCAATTATTAGAAGCATATAAGGAAGCTTAGCTCTTCACATCCTTGTCATTTATAGCCAATCCATCACTGAATTTTGTATTTTCAGGTTCCTAATAATTACTGTGATTTGCTTATAAAATTGTTAGATGTTTGACGTCTTTTTTGAGAAATATCTATTATGGGATGACTGTAGGCTGTCAAGTAGGGTTTTGTGCTTATGCTGCTGCTGTAATGTGTTATGTTTATATGAGCCAGCATGAAAAGTATAGCTAGAATTATTTTAGAAATTTAAGAGTTTAATTTTCAGAGACAATTGTGTTTATTACTACTTACACATCAAAATGCTTGGTTAACTCAACATGTACAAATATCCTTCCAATTCACATTAACTTCACTCACAGTCAGACCAAGTTTGTCTACCCAGTGAATGGTCATCTCACCAGGTACCCATTGCTTCTGTATTCCAGTGAAACAAATCATGGGGGAGTTAGGCAAGTGAAAGAGTCTACATTCTGTCTTACTTGGAGAAATCACCTCACAAGACTCAGAAGCACATCTGTGGAAGATGTGGTAATCATGGAAGACTGACCAACTGTCTATATGTCCTTCTTTCAGAATATAGACATAATTATGTCAGGGAGAAAAGCACCAGCCTAGTTATACTTTACCGGCCACATCATCTACAGCAAACAAAATTACTGAGGAAGCCTTCCTGTAAGAATCTCTGTTTCCCTTCAGAGAGGGCCAGATCAGGCCTTCCCAGACAGAGCTGGCAACCACTAGTATATACAAGGCAAGTGTGTTTAGGATTTGTTTTCATTACATGTCATTCCTACTGCACACAATATAGACTCATCTTCTCATTACCACATTCTGCACTAAAATGGACATTATGCAACTTTCAACAAGGTTTTGAATGATAAGAGGCAGCTACTCAATTGACAGATTTAGTTCTCCCATGGAAAGGTCTAATAGATGCTGGGTGTCACAGTAACCACCACAGGAATAGAACATGCCTGGTCTAGGGATTCAAGAGGACACTTTGGAAGCACACTACCTTGTTATTGCCTTTGAGAACTAAGAACAGTCAATGAAGAGATGGCTAATCAGTCAAGAGCACTTGCTGCTCCTGTAGAGGACCCAGATTTGGTTCCTAGCAATGACATGGTAGCTAACCACTGTCTGTAACTCAAATATCAGGGGATGCAACACTGACAGACATTCAGACAAATGACCATAAACATAAAATAAAAATTCTTTAAAAATATTCTTTAAAATAATAATAATTATTTTTAATAATTATTATATTATATAATAATTATTATTATTGTTATTCTTTAAAGAAATAATAATTCTTTAAAAATAAAACTAAGACCAAAATAATGACATGGTAGAGAACTGTCACACCTGATATAAAAGACCAAATGAAGAAATTAACTCAAAATAAATAAAAAAAGGATAGAGGTGTTGGAGGAAAATAGAAGAAAGATCTATTCCGAATAGGAAATATCAATACTCATGTACATACCAGTTTCTCAAGTTTTGTGTGCAATAATAATTACTAGAATCTTTTTTAAAATCATTTTTATTTTATTTATTTATTCTTCTATCATAGAATACATCTGGATTGCAGTTTCCATTCCCTTTACTCTTCCCAGTCGTTCCCACTCCCTCAGTTCCGCTCCTCTTCTGTTTCCCTTCAGGAAAGAGCAGGCCTGCCTCCCAGGAATGTCCATCCAACATGGCATAACAAGATACAATTAGACTGAGCACAAATCCTCATATTAAGGTTGGACAGGCAATCCAGTAGGAGACAAAGGGTCCCAAAATCAGGCAAAAGAGTCAGAGACAGCCCCTTCCTACTGTTAGTAGTCCCATAAAAACCCTAAGCTAAACAACCACAGCATGTATGCAGAGGGCCTAACACAGACCCATGCAGTCTCCACGACTGTTGCTTCATTCTCTGTGAGCCCCTAAGAGCCCCACTTAGTTGATTCTGTGGGCCATGTTCTCCAGGTGAAGACCAGAATCTTGTAGAGAAAAATCTCATGTGTTGAAGACCAATCTGATAAAACAACATAAATGTGAGTGTAACTTAACAGAATATGTCCCACGCCCAACACAAAATGAACTCCATGTTTTTTTTTTTTTTTTTGTCTTCCTGGCCTTATGCATGAATATTGTGGCATCCATTTTTTTTATTTTGTGTGTGTGCTTCTTTTTTTCTCCATTTTTTCCTTTTAATTTTATTTGTTTGGGATTTTGTTTGCCTATTTATTTTCTGTAGAGAAAGAGAAAGAAAGGGTAATGAGTTGAATGGACGAGGAAGGCATGGGAGGACTTGGAGGGAAGGCATGATCAGAATATTTTATATAAAATTCTTTTCAACAATAACAAAAAGGTGGGTGTAAAGCAGAACATGATGGCAATGTCGTGGAGAATTAAAATGATGTATCAGACCAGCTCAGTCAAACATCAGCTTCAATGATCAGCAATATCTTCTAGGAGAAACAATACAAATACAGTCTGTAAGAGTCACATGTCTGGAAAAAGATGTAGAGACAGGAAATTCAATTTCTTGTTCTAGGAAATATGCTGTTGTGGTGTTCTGCCATGGAAAGCACATTGTAGCCTTCTTAAGTACCTTTCAGGATATTAAACTCATGTGTTTGCTGTAAGTAATCTACTTCTTCAGGACTGAGCTTCCTGAATACCACAGGTTCTGAGAATCTTGGACATTCTTTGTGGGTGTGGGCAGGCTGACAGTCAAAATTCTTATAATATATGTATACATTTTTCTGTACCAGGCAGGTATGGGACATAACAGTAATGAACTATGCAAAATGAAAATCTAGGTGAATATCATACACATGGATACAAATACGTGGTGACACATAGAAACTGGAACAGAGTGAGGAATGGAGATATTCATGATATTCACTGCAGCATATGGCCCCATAGTTGACACATATACATGTACATGTTGCAAACACTCCCCACATTATACCACACTCATGCTCACACATTTACAAGTATGAACACACATATACAGGTACATACATGCATACGCACACACACAAATACAAACAAACAAATTATAGTCACCATACAAGTATAGTTCACAGTATTAACAACCAGCATTATACTTAAACAATAAGCAAATGCCGATTCTAATGTTTGAGCTGGTTGCTTGGGGTGTTGCTTCAATATCATTACAAAAGTCACCTTTCAAATCTTTGAGAAAAGACATGTTGGCGATTTCTCCACCCTATCCTGTTGGGCTAAATTCCCAAAGAGGAACCACAGATGACAGTCTGCAGGTGTGAGGTCACCCAGTTGGTGTTCAAAAGTGCCATTGTTCTACTATTTTTAATAAAGCCTGTTGCCTTGCTTATTCCAGGACACAGTTGGGAACAACTCCAGAACTTCCTTCAAGATGCTGGCAGTCCTGCTCACAGTGACCTTGCTGACCCTGAGCTCAGTAGATAGAAGCCAACTCAGGGTGATGGTGCACTCTGCTGGAGCTTAGGAGAGAAGAAGAAAGGGAATAGATAAGAAAAAAAAGATAGGCTGAAGAGTTCTTATGGAAAATGATATTCCTGTCTCTACGACACATTTAGATTATCCTAGTTGATAAACAATTGGCATTCCAAAAAAATATATTGATATGAAGAGAAAAAAAATTGTTTCACTTGCACAATGATTATCTATACTTAAGGATACATGGGGAGGTGCTAAGAGATAAGAAAGCCCCATGAGGACGTAAAGTGAACATGCATGTGGCTAGCTTCACTGTAGTGTAGACACAGGACAGATGGAGATAAATGTACATCTCTGTTGTCAGTAACAGAATCAGACAATAAATCTCACCTCTTTGCATATACAGAGAGAAATGTAACACACAATTTGTGAGTTTTATTCCCTTATATATTCATTACTTTAAAGTGCTTCAGATGATTTTTGAGATACTGTACACATGTTTACTTTTTGGTGGTCTTCTAGAAAAATATATTAATCCAAGTATTTAATGAAAGTAATTCATAAAAGGACAATAAAATTTGACACCAAAATATGAATATTCAGCAAAATCAGCAATAAAAGTAACAAAATGTGAGGGCTATCAGGGAGGACAAGGTGGGTAACAGCACAGTGAAGCCCTGCTACCTCATATGTTCCCCTCTCTCCAACAGAATCTCAAGGGTCCAAGGGAGCCTAGTTACAGGTTATGTAGAGAGTAGACAGAAGTAGTATTTCATCACAGGACATTTGTAAGCTCTGTAGGACTGGGGACTTAACCCTTTGCTTCAATCTGTGTGAGGGAACCTACCCATTTACTTGTGGGGACCCGCTCCCACTTTCCCCGAGGGTACTCTTGAGGAGGGAGGAGTGAGATATATTTAGATAGAAAGGTAGAGGGGAGAGAAATAGATAAAAACACAGGAGAGCCTCAGGAGGGCCTGGATCAATATCCACCGGTCTCTTCAAAAGGGCTTTTGATAGGAATGCCAAGGGGTGGAGCAAAAGACCTCCCCGCAGCACAGCCAAGTGCAGACCCTTCCAATGACCTGGTAACTATGCACATGGTCAAGCAATCCTCTAATGCAGCCCTGCTGGGTAAAGCAAGCTCAGGGCTCACTAGGAAATCTTTGTGGACCTTCACAAATCTGTTTTTTCTTTTCTAGGTATCTTCTTTGACGTCACTGCCAAAACATCAGCAGTTAAAGCTGAGTTTAACCTCAATCATGTCTCTTCATTTCCTCAATCATTTATCAGTTCTCCACTATCATTATCATCACTTTTACCCAAAGGAATGAATAGATATTACTTTCCCTAAAGACATACTCAAGGTTTTGCCAACCTTGATGCAGGAGAGATGCAACAAAGTAGATTTACCTTAATGACATATGAGATGTCTGGCTATTCCCCAAACAGAGTGGGCTACTGAACAATGAACTACAAGTTAGAAGTATTCTAATCCTGGTACTTGATGGGATTTAGAGTCCCTGAATGGCTTCCCTCTTTCCCAATGTTCATCATTACAGTTAAAATGCTTACTGGGCAAATGGGCAGAAACAACTGTTTATAACTCCTTTCTGTGTTTGTCCATTCAACAGCATCTCTTTCCTCGTCAAAACACTGACTTAAATACCCTGAAAATACTGAATGGACCATCTTATGTTTCTCTCCAGGCTTCCAATACTTTCTGTACAGCAATAGGGTCCTCAGCATCTAACTCTAACAACAGTGCTTGGGAACATCGATTCAACTCATGGGCAGCAAGTTATACCTGGCTCAAGAATTATAATTAGCAAGATATCCATGTTAAAATGCATTGAGTTTTGTCCCTTCTGTCTTTAGAGACATCAACTCTGAAATCTAATAACATACATATTTATTAACAATTTATTATTATTAATTATTATTTTATTGTCTTTTATGAATTAATAAGAACTAAATCATTCCAGGAACAGACATCTAAGACATTCTAAATCTCAGTGTATGGATTGAGAAGACAAACTCAACCAGCAGTGGGCAGCAGGGAGTTTGGCAATTGAAAGGCAGGTTATAGGAGAAAGGTATGTGTACTGCAGTAAGCTTAGGAAAACAAGAGATCACCTACTTCGCTCATCTAATCTGCTCTTACTCACACAGGAAAAGAACAAAGCTAGAGCCCTACACTGTATCAAGGGTCCATTTTTGAACCCTCTTCTAAGGAAGATGAGCCTCAACAAGAATGATCACAAGAATACCAACAGCAATCTCTCCCTACACTTCTGGATAATCAACAAGTTTCACACTAACAATGAGGTATACAGTACCACTTTTTTTCTCATGCTTTCAGAGGCAATAGGTAGCAATTTTGTCCTAATCTCCATGGGAACCAACAGGGAGAACCCCTGTTTCTAGGCTCCAAGTGTCAACTAATGTTTTCCCAGGGATCATTCCATAAAGACCTCTTCAAATCAAGCTACTTCAGTAATATAGTTGCTAATGATGGGTATGAGTCAAATTCACTGAGCATGAAGACCTTCACTTATACATTTCTCCAAGTGTAGTGTGAGAATTAGTTAACAGCATCTTGTAACAACACATTCCTAGTCCCCGTTTCTAGTATTTCTATTCAGATATTCAGCAATAGTGCACAAAGATATCGGCTATGGAAAGCTCTCTAAGTTAATTCTGTTATTGAGAAACAGTCCTCAATTTTGTTTTTTCACGATGATTACAAGGGTTGAGTTGGGTTGTTTTATGAAGTACAGCAGTGATCTTTCTTTGTACTCTGTCTCCTGTGTTTTAAGTCATAGATCTCACACTTTAATTTTCTAGCTTACCAGTCATTCCCCATTCCTGACTCATACCAGGAGGCTGAATGATACCTTAACATATTGTTGCTAATGTAATCTGTACTTCCAGATCTTTTAAAATCTCAATGTGCTCCAGCTAAAAAGAGTCTACTTTATGAGAAAGCAGGATGATATTTCTTATAATTGTATCCTCATCTGCTCCAAATCCATATTTATTAATTCTATAGGATTCTCTAGAAAACACTGTCTTTTCCTGCATGAGCACAATAATTTTTCTACCCTTGATTATATTTTTAACATGTAGGTCTATATTTTCCTCACTGTAAAAAATACATTTCTTGGAAGAAATAATTACATTATTTCTCAGAAGTATCTATCTAACCTCAGAACATTATGTTGTTTTTATAGTTTTTTAAAAATGTGTTTTGGCTTTGCTTTTTTAAAGCAAATATATACTATTCCATTGTGTGTCTCTGGTACAATTTCTTTAGCCCAGATCTTGTCAGCAGACAGATAGATAGACTTTTGCTTTTCCTAGTATGAATAGGTTTTAAGAATGATATTTATGGAAACATTTTCTGCAATTTATTTATTTATTTATTTTGGTTTTTCCAGATGGAGTTTATCTATGTAGCTTTGGCACCTTTGCTAGAACTCACTCTGTAGCCCAGGCTGGCCTCGAACTCACAGAGATCTGCCTGCCTCTGCCTCCCGAGTGCTCGGATTAAAGGCATGTGCCACCACTGCAAGTCTTTCAATTTATAAGGAACAATTTAGGTCTCATTATTTACTCAATGCCAAATAGGAGGGAACCAAAAGCTTCTGCAAGGAATGGAGAAACTGAAGTGGGGGACCCACCTTTCTCTTCAGTGGTACTTGCAAGCACTGGAAAATTTCAGCATGCTGAGTCTAATAGCTTTCCTTTTTCCTTCATTTCAGAAACTTATGGCACTGTGGTCATAACTGTATGGCCAATGTCTCAATAAAATAATTAGCATGCAAGTTCTGGATGTTGTCTTTCCTGGAGGTGGGTGATACTCACATGAGAATTTAAGGGCCATGGACACCACATAAGAACATTCAGGACTCTTGGTAATGGGTGCTTCCAGAAAGTCCATTTTATCCTTAATCTAATACCAAATGAAAGCCTTCCCTTGAGTGCCTTCCTACCTTTTCCCTCCCTGGAAACAATAGTACAAATACTCTCTGTCTGTCTCTGTCTGTCTGTCTCTGTCTCTGTCTCTATCTCTGTCTGTCTCTGTCTCTGTCTCTGTCTCTCTCTCTGTGTGTGTGTGTATTCATGCAAATGCAGATGTCCCATGATGTATGGGCTTGTAGAAGCTGGAGGTCAGTGCTGGGTGCCTTCTAGCACTGTCCACCTTACTTCTTGAGGTCAGGTCTCTCCCTGAACCTGGAACTTCCCATTTCAGCTGGGCTTGCTGGTCATGAGCACTCAGGATCTCCCTATTTCCCTCTTCCCCTCACTCTTTCCAGTGCCTGGGTTATAGGAATGCACCATCACACTTGGATTTTGCATGGATGCCAAATGGGGATGAGGACCTGAACACAGGTGCTCTTACTTGTCCAGCTAGCCTGAAGGCCTGAGTTAATCCTAAGAAAAGAGATTATTGCTTGTCCTTTGTTTAATATCATACTTCACAGGCACCAGGGCCAACCCTGCACCCAAATCCACATACTGGATGCTGTTAGTTCTTCCTTGCAAATACTTGCCAATAGTTAAGATTTATGTCCCTTTCTTAATGTAGTTGGATTGCTTTACACATCTGTGCCACAATGCAATCTCCAATAATCATTAAGCACCTTTTATACAATTTCCTTCAATCTGAACATTGTCTGGAAAATCTCTTTTTGTTTTTAACTAAGTGGGACGATACGCTTTCCGAATTAATGATATTTTATTTACTGTGTTTTTTTGAAGCAACATATCTTATAATTCTTTTAAAATGATTGCACGAGACAAAAATATTTCCATATTCTTTGTGTCTAGGACTGCATTTAGTTTATAAACTGCCTGACCAAGGAACTCATGGTAGAAATGGACTTCCATACGGAATTGTTACATCAGACTAAGCTACACAACTGCAGCATATATGCATCAGTCCTAGGTCAGACCCATACAGGTTCTCTGGCTGTTGGTTTAGTCTCTGTGAGCCCCTGTGAGCCTAGGTTACTTGATTTTGTGGGTTTTCTTGTAGTAGCCTTAACCCCTCCGGCTCATCTGTTCCTTTCTCCCCCTCTTGTACAGGATTCCCCAAGCTCTGCCTAATGTTTGGCTGTGGGTCTCTGCATCTGTTTCAATCAGTTGTTGAATGAAGCCTCTCTGATGACAATTGGGCTAGGAACCCATCTATGAGTATAGCAGAGTATCATTAGGAATCCATTTCATTGACTTTTTTTCCCAGTCATAATTGGTTCTATCCCAAATCTCTAAGCTATCCAGCCTCTGGGTACCAGCCCTCCAGGCAGTGTCATGGGTGGGCTCCCTTTCATGGCGTGGGTCTCAAACTGGATCAGTCTGATTGGCCACTCCCATAATTTCTATGCCACCTTTATCCCAGTACATCTTGTAGGCAGGATAAATTGTAGGTCAAAAGTTACATGGCTGGACTAGTGTCCCATTTCCTCCACTGGAAGTCTTGTCTGGTTACAGGAGATGGACAGTTCAGGCCCCATATCCTCCATTGCTAGGAGTTTTAGCTAGGATTACCCTTGTAGATTCCTGGGAGTTTCCATTGCACTAGGTTTCTAGCTTATCCCCGAGATACACCCCATTCCAGTTTTCTCTCCCAGTACTCTCTCCCTCCATCCTCCCCTCACTTGTTCCCTCCTGTTCCTGTGCCCCTCACCTTCCCTCCAAGAGCAATGTCTATTCTGTTTCCCCTTCCTAGGAAGATTCATGTCCTGCCCACCTTCTTGAGCCCTCCTTGTTACTTAGCTTCTCTGGGTCTGTGGATTATAACTATAAGTGAGTACATATCATGTTTGTCTCTCTGGGTCTGGGTACCTCACACAGGATGATTTTTTTTCTAGTTCCATCCATTTGCCTGCAAATTTTATGATGTCATTGTTTTTTAACAGCTGAGTAATAGTCCATTATGTAAATGTACCACATTTTCTTTATCCATTCTTTAGTTGAGGGACATCTAGTTTTCAGTTTCTGGCTATTATAAATAAAGCTGCTATGAATATAGTTGAACAAATGTCCTTGTGGTATGATGGAGCTTTCTTTGGGTACATGATCAGGAGTGGTATAGCTGGGTCTCGAGGTAGATCAATTCCTAATTTTCTGAGAAACTACCATATTGCTTTCCAAAGTGGCTGTACAAATTTGCATTCCCACTAGCAATGGAGGAGTGTTCCTCTTGCTCCATATCCTCCACAGGATGAGCTGTCACTTGTGTTTTTAATCTTAGCCATTCTGACAGGTATAAGGTTTGGAATCTCAGAGTCATTTTGATTTGCATTTCACTTATGGCTAAAGATTTTGAACATTTCTTTAAGTGTTTCTCAGCCATTTGAGATTCCTCTGTTGAGAATTCTCTGTTTAGATTTGTTTCCCCATTTTTTAAATTGGATTATTTGTTTTTATTTCTTGCTAGTTTCTTGAGTTCTTTATATATTTTGGAGACCAGCTCTCTGTCAGATGTGGGGTTGGTGAAGATATTTTCCCATTCTGTAGGCTGCCATTTTGTCCTGTTGACAGTGTCCTTTGCTTACAGAAGCTTTTCAGTTTCATGAGGTCCCATTTATTAATTGTTGATTTTAGTGCCTGTGCTATTGGTGTTCAGGAAGTAGTCTCCTGTACCAATGTGTTAAGTCTATTCCCCATTTTCTCTTCTATCAGGTTCAGTGTATTTGTTTTGATGTTGAAGTCTTTGATCAACTTGGAATTAAATATTCCACAAAATTGGAAAATCTAAAAGATATGGATGATTTTCTTGATAGATATCACTTACCAAAGTTGAATCCAGATCAGATAAACAATTTAAATAGACCTATAACCCAATAGAAGAAGTCATTAAAAGTCTCCCAACCAAAAAAATCCCAGGGCCAGTCAGTTTTAGTATAGAAGTTCTACCAGACTTTCAAAGAAGAGCTAATACCAGTACTCTACAAATCATTCCACAAAATAGAAACAGAAGGAACATTGCCAAATTCATTTAATTAAGCCACAGTCACCCTGATACCCAAACCACACAAAGACTCAACAAAGAATGAGAATTGTTGACCAGATTCCCTCATGAAAATTGATGCAAAAATACTCAATAAAATACTCACAAACTAAGTCCAAGAACACATCAAAAAGATTATCCACCATGATCAAGTAGGCTTCATCCCAGAGATTCAGGGATGGTTCAACAGACAAAAATCTGAGCTTTTTAGTAAGTAAAGTTTTCTCCTCCTTTTGGGTCTTCTTCAAGAAAGTAATTCAGCAGAGAGTCATTGACAGTTTTAGGCAGAAGTAAGGCAGAAGATATGTTCTAGAGACAGATGAGAGTAGGCTGTCTAAGAAAGGGGGGAGCAACACAACACATTCTGTGTTGTGAGTTTTTAAGATGTTTAATGAATTATGCCATGAGTTTCATATTCATGGAGGTAAGGTGACTGTTTTTTTCTTCCTAAATCAGGAAGGATTTAGTCTCCTTCATCAGGTATTTCTTCCCAAGATTCTACTGAAAAGCCCACAAAGGAGAGCTACACTCTCTAATCTTTGCAGCTTTGGCTTCCATGTTCTGGGTGTTGAGAAGGATACTTTCATGAGTCTTGGAGAGGATATACTGGATTGAATTTCTGTAACATCCAGACAAACCTTGGACAAAACAAAATTTTTAATAAATTCTGTTTTCCCAAGTATTTAAAAAGCCTGAAACTTTTAGTAAGAAATATAGGTAATTATCTTCACTAAACATAAAATCTTTGTTTTTAAAGTCTGTCCTCATAATTGTTATCAGGAACAGATCAAAGTCTTAAGAAAAACTAGTTGTTTTAACAGGGGATAGATTCCTTTTGTAACAGTATATTGAATTTTAACAATCTTTAATTACCATTTATATACCATTTGTAAGTTTTGTTAGCAAAATCCATGAGAGTCTGTTTAAGGGGTATCAGGGATTTATTAACATATGAAATGGGGAAATATACTCACGATAACAGAGTATGGTAAATCCAGTTGCAGAGTCCTTGGAAAGCTGGGGACCAATCACATGATGCTTCATGACACCTGATTCGGTCTTCACCACCCAAGAGAGAGGGCACCACTCAACTCCCTCAGCTCTTAAGGGGTCATGTGTACAGACAGAAAGTCACACCCTAGGCTTTGTACCCCCAAAAGCCATTGGCGGAATGAATTCCCATAACAAAGTTGCATCTTCTACAAAACTTCTGTGATTTTCTTGGACTATTTCTGATATATGTATGCTTTTTTTTTGTTTTACCTGTGTGTATCCTTTTACATTTAGGAAAAATCAAGGCAGTTTTTCCAATGCCAAAATATTATTTTACCAGACAAAATGAATTCTGTTTAACATTACCATAAGTGTAGTCATATTTATATCTCTCTTCACCTTTTTTTCTCTCATACTGATTCTTCTCTCTTTTCTTTTCTTTTCTTTGTTTGTTTTATAAATCTGAAAGTTTTTGTTTTAGAGCCTTACAGGGGAGACCCTAAAAATGTTCCTTCTAAAAGAGAATTAAGAATTGCTGTGGGAATAATGTTTTTGTACACTGGTTTAATAAAATGCTGATTGGCCAGTAGCCAGGCAGGAAGTATAGGCAGGATAAACAGACGAGGAGAATTCTGGGAAGGGGAAGGCTGAGTCAGGAGTTGCCAGCTAGGCACAGAGGAAGCAAAATGACAAGGCAGAACTGAGAAAAGTTACCCAGGTATGTGGCTGAACATAGATAAGGATTATGGGTTAATTTAAATGTGAGAGATAGTCAGTAATAAGCTTGAGCTAATGGCCTAGCAGTTACAATTAATATTAAGCTTCTGAGCGATTATTTTTTAAGTAGGTTGCGAGACCACGGGGCTGGTGGGACTGGAGAAACTCCCAGCTACAAAGAATCTCACACATGAGTATTTCAACTACATATTGCCATTTCTCTCTCTCTCTCTCTCTCTCTCTCTCTCTCTCTCTCTCTCTCTCTCCCTCTCCCTCTCTCTAACTACTTCTGTGTTTGTTTCCTCCTCTTCAACCAAATTCATGGTCTTCTTTGATTTTTCTTTCTTAAGATACTAAAATACTTCATAGTAAAGACTTTATCACAAGACAGAACAATATAGCACACTTACCCACTTTAAAAAGAGGACAGAGTTCAAAATACATTGATGGTATAATATAACAATCTATGGACACCTATTTAGGCATTGTTAAGTACTTACAATATTCTTGTGTACAGTCAGTTCTAGTCAAACTTTATTGCTACAGGAATTTTTAAAATTATTTATTTTATTTTATTTTATGTATATGATTGTTTGCGTGCATGCATGTCTCCATATCATGTGTGATCCTGGTTCTAATAGTGGTCAGAAGAGAGTTCAGATCCCTTGGAAATAGAATTACAGATTGTTTTGAGCTACTGTTGGGGTGTTGGTAAATGAATCCTGGTCCTCTGCAAGAGCAACAAGTGATATTAAATATTGAGCCATCACTTCTGCTCAGGAATTAAAAAAAAGGTGTGTGTGTGTAACTGTATGTTTTCTACTTAGACTCACATGAGTCTAAAATCTACAGAATGTGAAATTCCAACAGCAGCTGCTCATTGTAGGAAAGTTTCCGAGGACACTGGGTGGTGAGCTCCCTTAGTATGAGAAAAATGACAGAAGAAGAGCTTATACAGAGCTCTGGAGTATTTATGTCAGCCCTGTAATATCATACCAAGGGCATCTGTGCCAGTTAAGAACTGAGGGAGCTATCGAATGGCTTCTTTTTCATGGAGGACTAAGGAGAAAAGAGAGAGAATCCTGTGGTAAAAGCTGGACAAATGGATGGTCCAGGGGTGGCAGAGTAGATCTCAACCATTTGCCCTTTTCACTGTATTTTCTGTTTATCAGTGAGTTATTTTAGGCGATAAACAGTATCCTACATCCCTGTGGCCCCATGTCTCAGGATCATTCCCCCATTTCTCACATTGGCATCTTTGGGAATCAGGCCTTTCTTGGGATTTAAGGTCCTGAAGTGTGGCACTTTCAACTTAGCAAATGCTCCCCACTTAGTGATCATCTGTACCAGCCAAAAAGAAGAAAAATCTACCAGGGAGAGAAGGGTTGGTGTTGAAGGACAATCCTCTTTTCTTTTTCAATCTCCTAATAGTCTTTTTTTTGTAAACTTCAATATACTTAGGTTTTTATTTTTTATTAACTGTTAAGTTTATGCAGTAGTTTTAGATTTACAGAATGTTTACAAATATAGAACAGTGAGAGCCCATATCAAATACATAATTCAATCTATCATTAAATTCTAACATTTGTAGGAGGTGTTTGTTGCAATTAATTAATTATTATTAATATTCTCACACATTGGAATGGGCTACTGGAGGATTTATTTGCTCCATACATTAGCAAACACTACATGAAGGGCCTCCAGGATGGAGAAGACGGGAGATATGAGTAGGATAGAAACTGGAAAAGTAAGTCTTACACAACATGAGGGAAAATGGAGTTGGAATAATTGTTGGACATCTTTTATACTAAGGAGAATATATCTGAGGGTGAGATCAGAAGTAGATATTTTGTTAAATTACTTTTATGTGCCTAATAGTCTTCATTTTACAATAAGTTAAGAATTCACAATCCACAGAGTTTTGACCCAATAACAAATCTGTAAGCAGTAAAGCAGACAAGCCTACAGTAATAAGTCACCTTATTGGGACCCCACTACAGACTTTTCGGAGGTCAGCAGTCTCCTGTTCACTGTGAGACCTTTTCTTGCTCCATGATTAATGTAGGAAGGCCAATTCACCTTGGGTGGTGCCATCCCTGGGCTGTTGGTCCTATGTGCTATAAGAAAGGTGGATGAGCAAGCCATGAGGAGCAAGTCATCAAGCAAATCTCCACTGTAGTCCATGTTTGAGTTCTTTTTTTTTTTCTGTTTTTTCAAGACAGGGTTTCTCTGTGTAGCTTTGCACCTTTCCTGGAACTCACTTGGTAGCCCAGGCTGGCCTCAAACTCACAGAGATCCGCCTGGCTCTGCCTCCTGAGTGCTGGGATTAAAGGCGTGCGCCACCACCGCCCAGCCATGTTTGAGTTCTTGAATCCAAGTTCCTGTCTTGTGTTCTTTCCCTGACTTCCCTTCATGATGAATTGCAATCTGGACACGTAGCTGAAATACCTGCCCCATGTTGCCTTTGGTCTTGGTGTTTTATCATAGCAATAGAAAGATAAGGGAAGGAAGAGGGAGAGAGAATGATATATAGTGAGGATGTAACTAATCTTACCATTGTCCTATGAACTTGAAAGCCAGTTGTTCTTCACAGATGCTTTCTTCCATTCTCCTTTGCTCTCAGCAGTGTGGTCTCCTATCCTCCAAACACAATCACAAAAACTCATCCATATCCAAGTTATCATATTTCATCTGTGCTCTGAGCTGAGCTCAGGGCTAGCAAGGCTGCTGTGAGAAGGATCACCAGCATCTTGGAGGAGATGCTGGAGTTTCTCTGAAGTGTGTGCTGGAGCATGAGAGGAATCTCCCTTAATAAGAGGAGCAAAAGAACAGTGCCTTTGCAATTCCACTGATCTCATTTCTGTTACAACAGGATGTCTTACACATCTTGTTCCTCCTTTGGACTTTGGTCCAGCAGGATACTTTGTGGAGGAGGTTGTCAGTGTGTCATTTCTAATGGATACAGTACTTGAATAATTTTGTTGAATAATTATCACTCAAATAATAATGCTAAAGGAACACTCTCCAAACGATTGGCACAAATATAATAATGTAAATTCCATCAATATTCAAATTTTTCTGGTGGTTATATCTGTGAAATTATCTGCAGCTACATGTGATCTTGTATTTAGGGGTAGAATAGTGTACACATCATGTATCTGTGTCCCAGAAGTGATGCTATAGGCTTACAGTGAGGTAGTAAATCCCTCTGTTTCTGCATCCAAAAATGAACGTGTTAAATAATTCCATAACTATAGCCTTGTATCCACCAACAGTAATGCACACATCATTCCATATATGACATAAACTAAAATTTCCTTTACAAAAGGTAGTTTCTGTAAAACTACCTAGTTAGGGTACCACATGACCAAACAGTAATATAAGTTTTACTTTCAGTTTACCTAGATACAAAAGATATCTGTGAGTAGAGGGATGCAGCTTTCATCAGAGATACATTGGTGAAGTAGAACCACATAGACTAATATCTTTTGTTCTCACTAACAGAGCTAAGGTTACCAAAGCAAAAGTAGCCAAAGGATCCCCAATGGGATTTCCAATGTAGAGGAACAAGAACACAGGGTCTTTGAATGAATCATTGTGTTCCCATTCATAAGATTTCTTGCAAATTTCATTGTTTCCACTATTAAAGACTGATTCAAATTCAATATTTGTTTATCTGATCTAATTCAGTCTTTAAAAGATCCATTCTCTTGTATTCCTGTTCTGTTTAACAGGCATACTTGATGCTGTTCTCCCAGATTGGTCTTTAATAGGAGGACAACAATAATCTGACACTATTATCCCACACTAACTTATTGTGAAAATAGTGTTTTGATATCCTCTGCATTGATCTATTTATTATCCTCATAATCTGGCATTGAGATTTTTTTCTTACATTCATCATAATAAAAATCTTCTTAGTTTTTAAACCAATCTCTAGAGTTACATATACCAATTTTGCTGTGCTCTAATTTTTAAATTTAGTTTTTTATCTTTTAAAAAAGAATTCTTCCGTATGCAAAAAGATTTCTTTTAGAATTTTCATTATATATATAAACTTTCTTCCTCCCAGTCTTCCCTCTAACACTTTCTATGCCCTCTGTTTTAGTCACTTTTCTATTGCTGTGAAGAGACACCATGACAAAGGCAAATTTAGTGAAATTAAGCATTTAATTGGGGGCTTGCTTACAGTTTCAGAGATTGAGTTCATAATCATAATGGCATGAGTTTTTGAAACCTCAAAGCCTATCCCCAGTGGCACACTTCCTCCAACAAGGCAACACCTCCTAATCCTTTTCAAGTAGTGCTACTCCCTGATGACTAAGCATTCAAATATATGAGCTTATGAGTGCCATTCTTATTCAAACCATCATGCTCTCCATCAAATATATGGTCTCTTTAATTTTGCACACACACACACACACACACACACACACACACACTCACAGATGTAGTGTAGATGGAAGTTTCTGTCTTTCCCGTTCCCACAGCCATTCAGTCCCAAATAAACACATAAAGACTTATGTTAATTATAAACTGTTTGGCCTATTGCTCAGGTTTATGAGTAACTAGCTCTTATGCTTAAATTAATCCATAATTCTTGTCTATGTTTAACCATGTGGCTTGGTTAAACCTTTTCTCAGTCCAACATTTTCATCTTATTTCCTCTGCGTCTGGCTGGTGACCCTGTCTCTGTCTCTCCTTTCCCAGCCTTCTTCTATTCTGGTCATCCCACCTACACTTCCTGCCTTGCTACTGGACAATCAGCATTTTATTAAACAAATAGGAGTGACAAATCTTTACAGTGTACAAGAGCATTATCCCACAGCAATGTAGATATGAAATATTGATAACCTCCTGAATCAGTTTAGTGTTGTGCATGTGTACATGACTTTACCACTGACCACTGGTAGTGGGTAACTGAATAATGGGCCCCTGACATGGCAAGATTTATTCTCCTTTTGTCAGTTTTCCTTACCTTCCTGTAGTTCTTACTATTATCACATGAAAACAAACTATTATGTTTCTGAAAAGTCCTCTTTGTGTACCTAGACCAGTCACTTTCTTTTCACCAATTGTGGAATCTGGTATATGTAGGAATTCCTTGCTCAACCTTCCCCTGGAAGATGGAAATTTGTAGCTAGAGTTTTCCTGCCTGGCCCATAGTCAGGACAAATCTTTCTCACCAGCCAGCCCCAAGGCTGCTCAGACCCAACCAAGTAAACACACAGAGATTTATACTGCTTACAAACTGTATGGCCGTGGCAGGCTTCTTGCTAACTGTTCTTATATCTTAAATTAATCCATTTCTATAAATCTATACCTTGCCACATGGCACGTGGCTTACCGGCATCTTCACATGTTGTTTGTCGTGGCGGCGGCTGGCAGTGTCTGACTCAGTCTTCCACTTCCCAGAATTCTTCTCCTCCTTGTCCCGCCTATACTTCCTCCTGCCTGGCTACTGGCCAATCAGTGTTTTATTTATTAACCAATCAGAGCAACACATCTGACATACAGAACATCCCACAGCAGAAATTAGTGGTCAAGACCAGCTGCCTCTTTGCTTCACACTTGTGGGGGTTGTTGAGACATCCAGTTTCACACAGTGTGATAGAATGTGTGAATAATTTGATTGGCTGAAGGCAAGTAGGTGTATACAGATAAAAGTCTCTAAGAAACTCTGCTTGTCCAATGTGGATGACTGGGTACCATACTCTGCCTAAGAGGGTCTGCTCTAGACCTTTCTAAAAGGGTGCAGAGACAATTGCAGGAAGACTCTTCAATAATTGGGTTTGTAACAGACAATTTGGCCCTTGAAGGGAATAAGGATATGATAATGTCCATGGCATAAATATGGGTGTGTTAATACACAATGATGCCTGGATTATTTGGACAGACATACTTTCTTGCCATGCTCATGAAGTTTTCAGGAGACAAAGTGTTGGTACTTGGTCCTACTGGGTCTTGAGTGCTCTAAACACCATATGCAAGGGAACCTGGAGATAACTGGTCCTGACTAAGTGGCACATGGTAGATCCTATGGTGGCAAAGTAGACCAGAGAGAAAGAAAAGAGGGGAAAGCCAGGCAGGCTTGGTGCTGTTACGGGGCAACAGAAGCACCAAAGCTGGGGAAGTCACCCCAGTCCATTGCTGCCTGGTTCCCAAATGACAGCAAGTGAATGTGCCAAGTACAATTCAACTCAAGCCCTTTCACAGACTTTTCCACTTTCAACAGTGAGTGAAGTGATTAATGTGTATTAAATAAAAGTATCACTTATGGGTTCACCAGATATAGCTGAAATATTGCACTGAACATCTTTGGCAATATATCCTTGAACATTTTAAATCAGAACCAAAGGATGAACAAGCTAAGAACTTGAATGTTATTATTACCAACTATTAGGATATAAAGAAATGAAAGTTAGTAGTTAGACATTACAATAGAACTTGTAGTCATATTAGGTGTGTTTTCAAGATCGAGCAGATATATTAGATAGACAGGTCATCTTCAAACTCTTCAGAGATCTACAGAATATGGCATTTAAAATGTTTTAATAACTTAGAAAAATTTTCTTTTTTGTTATGACTATGAGACATGTCAGGTCCTGGCAGTACCAATCTACTTCAGAGAAAATATGGGCATTGAAGAAACTGCATATGGACTTAACTTTCATTGTGGCAAAAGTTAGCCACTGGACAACAAAGTATCCTTCGAATCAACTGCTATCAAACAGGAGAAAATGGACAGACAGGACATGAAACAAAGGACTGATTCTTGCCAAGACAAGTGTGGTTGTGGCTTTAACAACAGTCATCCTCTGAGGCAAGGACAATATGGCACCATCCCTGAAGTGGCCTTTGCAATCCAGAAAAGGTAAAGTGTCCTTTTCTTCAAAGGCAGCTGAACAGGCAGTGGGCCGATGGCTTCTGATGTGCAGTGGAACGGCAGCTGAAACAGTTATTCTTGAAGAGTAACTAAACTCACACCTCTCAATAGTAGACTGGCATTTAATAGAGGGATGTGGAGCAGAATGGGATGCCAAGATGAAGCCACACATGCACATAGCCAAGAAGAATGGACAGCTGAATTAAAAAAAAATCAACAATTTCCATAATTTAAAATCCTGAATCATGGCATGACACTAGTGGAATTCAGGTGTTTCTGGTACATGGACTGCTCTCACCAAATGTGAAGTAGAACTGTTGACCTTGTGTACATCCTACTTCACAAATGAGTCTGTCAGATATGCTAAGCCTATAGGCTGAAGATGATGCCCCAATGCTGCGGAGAAACCTTGGGTGACTATCCAGGCACCTGGCTGTTTCTGTCAACTCACATTTTTTTTGGAAGCTGCTTGCATGCACTTCCTGTTTTTATTTTTTATTAGGTAATATTATGTCCTTCTTGGGTCTCTGAGGGAGTTGAAGATTAGTTAGTTATAGTTATAGCTTTCCTTGTTAAGAATTTCAGAAAAGAAACTCACTAAGAGGTGTAAGTGTATAAATTTAAAAGGCGTTATAAGACAGTTCTGTTAGTAATATAAGTTAGGATAGGGTGAATCAGGTACATTTTGGACTTAGCAAAATAGGATAGATAATGGAATTATTTTCTCTGAATTTGTCAAATGCAAATGGACTAGATTGTTTGGGTGTTTATTACTTATATATATGGTATATAGTTATTGTACTTTTGAATATAGTTTTTCTTATGTTAGTTATAACCTTTTTCCTTTTTTCTTTTTATTAAATAGAAAAGGGGAAATATGGTGATATTTTATTTGTACTGAAATGTGATTTTATTTGTATGTTAATAAATAAAGTTGCCTGGGGGTCAGAGCTAATAGCAAGCCATAGCAGAAGCTGGGTGGTGGTGGTGCACGCCTTTAATCCCAGCAATTGGGAGGCAGAGCTAGGCAGATCTCTGTGTGTTCAAGGATACAGCCAGCATGGAGACACACGCCTTTAATCTCTATACCAACTATAGAAGACCTGGAGGTCTGTATAGATGGGCAGTGATGAGGAGGTCATGTGGTTGGGTTTACAACCAATGAGAAGGCAGAATAGAAAGTCAATAAAAAAGACAAACAGACAGGAAGTAGGTCTCTTGCTGAGGAGGACAGCAGCGGCAGTGAAGGGTAAGGTTTTTAGCTCTTAGCTATTGCTCTGACCTCTTGGGCTTTCATCTTTGCACTGGCTCTGCGCTTCTTATTTAATAAGACAGTTACATCTATACTTCAAAATAAATAGTAGGTAAAAACATTTATAAAATTTCTGTTTTCATCTTTTCCCAGAAGAAATGTCTTTATCCCAAGGAGGGTTGGTGTCGTTCTTGATTTCAGTTACAGGTTTCATCAGTTCTCACAATAGACCTAGTGGTCTTTACAAAGTAGAGGTTAGACCATGTCTATATCTTTCTTAAAATCCTCAAAGCTTATTCAATTGAGCCCGAAGTAGTTTTAATTATGAACAGCTTTGTGGAGAACCACCTGTCCCTCTGTTTCTGAAGAGTACAAAGTATCCATCTGATCCTTCAAATCATTACTCCCCTGTGTGACTGGAAAATTGAAGTGAGGTTTACCAGGTAAGCAGCTTAGCCTGTGCTGGCAGGAGTGAATTGCATCAGGCCCTCTTGCTCTAGAAAGCATTATTGTATTAACGAATTGACTAAGCATTTGGAGATATAAGTAGCAATAAACAATAAATTAAATTATAACCTTAGCATTTAGTTAAAGTATAACATTATCATTTGGGATACAGAGGAAGGAGATAAAATCCAAGGTCTTCCTTGCTTTCAAAATGATTTTGAGGCCAGCCTGGGATACATGAGGCCTTGTCTTATACAACAAACAAGTAATATCAAGCATGGAACAAACAATAATAAACAAGAAGATGTAAATTAATAAAATTAAAAATGAAAGAGAGCATTAGAGCAGATTCCAGTAAAATCCAGAGGATTACTGAATGGTATCACAGCGTGTAGAGGAGAAACAGGTATGGAATTCCATCCCTTCTTGTAGAGCTATTGGAAGCTCTCAGCTTCTGGGAAAGGAGGGGTCAGTTTTCTCTAAGAGTATTGTCTTCTGTAATTTACTGTGCTCTGTTGGAAGGCTATATAGCCAAGAAAATTTGTGCAGCAGAAAATATGGCTTAATGGGACACACATATGCATACACACACACACACACACACACACAAATCATGTAAGCATAAGTGTGT
>CABHPH010154459.1:0-23644 GCA_902168325.1 Peromyscus nudipes | reverse complement strand
GCATGTATGAATATATCAAAGCCAAGCCATTTCTTTGTTTGATACAAATACTAAGTAAAAAGCCTAAGAATAAAAGATTAAAATTATGTTGTTTTCATAAAAATGGACATACTTGGCATCACCATCTTACGTTATATAATCTAGTCCTACACCAGTGCACATGCATGTGAACTCAATGTCTCAAGAAAGAGGATGTGGAATTATGAAAAAAATATCAGTTGACTGGATAGATAAGAAATTAGGGAGGAGGAGAAAAATGATGGATTAGATCAAAACCCATTATATACATGTATGGACTTCTCAAACAACAAAAATAAATAGTTGTGTTAAATGTTATAAAATTACAACAAAACAAAATGTTTATGGTGACTGACTTGAAGCTGACACCTGCCCATTTTTCCATCCCCATCTTCCTCCCTGATAGCTTTGCTTGTGAGCTCTTCCGTAATCTAATTTCACTGTATCCATTGAGTTCTGAGGTGATATTTTTCTTTCAAGATACATTACCCTCTTCACTCATTGCTGACAGTGAAGAAGGTCAGGCAAGGGAGCCGAGCTGAGTAACGTTTGGCAGAACCTATCCCTCTGTCTCAGGACACATCAAGCCAAGGTCAAGGCCGACTTTCCCCAGGACTTCTGCTTCCACAGTGTGAGAAGTGCAGCCTGCTTCTTCCCCTGGCTGTTTCTCTCTACCTTTCCTACTTGAAGCTTTTCTAAACCACCCTTTGAAGACCACTCAGGCCATTCTCACTTTCCATTTAGTAGCTGGAGAAATAAGACAGAGTCCTGGCCTAAATATAAGGGATGCCAGGAATAATCACCTTCTCTTTCTCCATTAAAGCCCATCAGTCTAGGGCGAACTATGAAGTCATAACTGGAGTAGTTTTGCCAAGTCTTGTATCTACCCTTCAGAATACACACTCATTACAGCCTGAATAAATTATATTATCATTGTTGGTCTTTATGGGCTGCATCATCATTGGCTAACATAGTTTTTCTTAGGCCTTCCTGTAATAATCTCTGCACTCTTTGACCTTCATAGGCAGAGCCCCAGACTCCATGATTTACAATGGTTGAGGGAGACTTCTTAGAGATTTCTACCCACATGATCTTAGATGCCTCATCTCAATCCAAAGTCCCTCACATATCACCACCCTGCAATAATCTGAACATCATACAATTCCCCATAGCGTATTGAATGATACAGGCAGCTGTGCTTACTGAATAATATGAATTATCCAAGAAAAATATGATCAAACAATATTTGGTGTAATAAAGCAAATAATAGGAGAGAAAAGAGCCATCAGACCATTCACCCAAAAAAGAGTCACTGCACACAGAATACCTTGTGTTCAAAATTAAGAATGAACATAATGTGGGAAAGGTAAAATTAGCAATATCATTAGAAGGCTAAATGCAGAGATTGTCCCAGAATAAATGTGATACATGTGGAAAATTGAATTAGTTCATGACAGGGAATATCAACAATCCATTTTCACAAGGAAAATATACATTAACAAATATCAGTATTTGACACAAAACCCTCTATTGAATATCAACCAGAAAGCATCAAAGAAAGGGGCTGTATACAGTGCGGGCATGACAGACACATAATTCCTACTTAGAAGCTGTGTATACCATCCTAAGCACAGGTTAATTGTGCTCAATCACATATCATGACTGATAATAAAACTACTCCTTAAGAGGAAGAAGAACACTCAAATCCAGCCTCATGGAACATGCTGGAGAAGGGAGCACTCTTACAAGAACTCTCACAACATGAACCACATATTAATTCTGGAAAATATATATTCACGTCACTGTCTAAATTCCTTTGAAGGTTTTGGCAATTTTACTTTACTAACCTTTAGAATCTTAATAACAATGAGCGGTTTTTAGACCATATAATCCTTTGTTTTTTAATTTTTTATTCATTTTACATACCAATCACAGACCCCCTCTCAAACCTCTTCCTGCCCTCCCCCAGCTCCTCCCTTAAACCCCCTTTTCCCCTCCTCTAAAATGGTAAGTTGGCCATGGACAGCTAAGCCTAGTATATACAGTAGAGGCAGGACCAAGCCCCTTCCCAGCGTATCAAGGCGAGCAAAGTGTCTGACCATAGGTTATGGGATCTAGAAAGCCAGCTCATGCACCAGGGATAGATCCTGATCACGCACCAGGGACCCCTCAAACAGACCCAACTACACAACTGTCTCTCATATGCAGAGGATCTAGTCTGGTCCTATTCAGGTTCCACAGCTGTCATAGACGATGTAATCTTTATCAACAGGGCATCTCTGCCTAGAATCAAATGGTTTGAGATTGAGAAAGTCTTTTTGGGCCTGCACAGACTGATGGTCAATCTTCTAAATCTAATGTCAAAGTAATATCCTAACACATTAGAGGCTTGGGTAGGAATCACACCCATATCACCAAAACAATAGTTAAGTATCACACACAAATGGTACATATATTATGTTTGATGGAGATCTGGTTGTAGTCATCATGGGAGATGCACTGCTCACTGTGTTCTTTGAATCCTGTATGGTCTCTATTGGTACATCTCTACACCTCCTCCACTCCAGAACACACATGAACAACACTGAGTATGATCAAGCACTGTCAACCACACTGACATTAAAATAATGAGGAAAATTTAATTCAAATACCTGGGCTTGTTACAGGAAAAATATTCCTGTTTTAAAAATTTTCTATGAGAATTTCATATGAGTATTGTACTTGCATAATTTCTATCATTTCCTCACCTCTCTAAGTCTTTTTCTCCTTTTGCATTTCCTTTCAAATTCATGACATCTGATTTAATGGTGATTGATCGACACATACTCACACATGCTTATAAATATCACTGGCTGAACCTATCTAGTGCTGCTTGTTTGTGTATGTGTCTAGGGCAGGCCACTTGAAGTTGGATATACACAGGCTCATCCTAGTAGAAGAATAAGACTCTCTGTCTCAGCAGTCATTCATTTACTGTATTTCTTTATCTAGGAGTGTGGCTTTATGTGATTTCCACCAACTATGTGGGCATGCCAAATGGTGCGGTCATTGTGCTGGTTGTCCTTAGGTAATGCTCATTGAGATTTCAGGAGTGCAGTTCCCTGTCATATATAAAAGGCACTATCTTGCAGATGCCCTAGTCCTCTGTCTTTTACAGTCATTCTGCTCCCTCTTCGTAATTTTTTCCTGAGCCATAGGTGTAGGGGTTGTGGTGTAGAAGTATAAAGTGGGGATGGACACCATGAGGTTGTTCTCTGGACTCCGACCAGTTGAACATTTCTGTATATTGTCTTCCTGTTACAGCAGAAGGTTTTTTATTATTATTATTATTATTATTATTATTATTATTATTATTATTATTTATGAAAGTAAGGAGCTACAGTTGTCTGTGGGTATAAGGCTAAGTATTGAGAATGTAGTTGGATTTCTCTAGGGACACTATGGACCTCTTTTCCTCCTTAGCAACATTCTCATAACTTTTGGGATGCTATGGAAGCTAGTCTTCAGGTAGGAAGCTTCCAGGATTGTTCAAACCTGATTCCTCCAAGTCCTATTTCCAAAAGATGTAGTGTCATCTGTAATAGGCTCTTACCATCATGTTCTGGAAGGCAACCCAGGACAATGGAAATAGCTGATATTGTTTGGAGGTCTTTTGGACCCACAATTCTAAGGGAAGTTTCCCATGCTCCCCTTAGAGTTTTTGTTAGGTTGTCTATGCCTCTTGGGGGAGGCATTATCTACCAAGAGGTGTAACTTCATTTAAACTATACACTTACTTGTTTGGATACATATACATTTATGTTTTCTGCATGTATTTTAAATAAAAATAGAATATAGGCTTCCCATATCATTTTCCCATACATTTAGTGCTATTTACCCCTCTTTGTTTTCTCTCCTTCTGTATTACCCTTCTTATTGGTCTCCGCATTTTTTCTGTTTCCCCTCACAGCACCATTCTCCTACCACTGTCCTCTCTAGAACTCTTTCTCTTCCTTAGTGCCCTTTGGTCTTTTTCTTCCCTGGTTCCTGTGGTAACTCCAGGTTCTGTTTATTTATATCTAAATATTCAGAGGTCTGATCCACAGACATAAGAGAATGTCTAGCATTTGTTTTTCTGTGTGTGGGTTACCTCACTCAGTATAATATTTGGTAGACCTATGCAGTTACCTGCTAAAACTTCTAGAAATCATCAGCACTTTCACCAAAGTGGCAGCATATAAAATCAACTTAGAAAAAAATAACATCCTTCCCATATACTGTGAGCAAACAAACAAACAAACAAACACACAAACAAACAATGAGAAATGGCAAATTAGAAACAATCCCATTTCCAGTAGCATCAAAAACTATCTATGAAGAAACTTGACTAAAGTTTTGTGAATTTTCTACATTGAAAACTTTAAATCTCTGAAGAGAACACATTAAGGAATGCACTAGAAAATGGAAAGATTGTTCAGGATCATGGTTTGATACAACTAACATTGCAAAAATGACTATCCTAATAAAATTTGGAGATTCAATATAATTTCATCTGAAATATCCATGAGATTCTTCACAGAAATAAAAAATAATCCTAAAATTTTTGTGGAACCATAAAAACACCCTGGATAGTCAATAAATTCTGAGAAAAAATAATTCTGGGGGGATTACATTACCACATTCAAAGCTGTGTTATACACCTATTCTAATAAAAACAGCATGGTACTAGCAAAACCAGACACATGGTCAATGGAATGAAATAGGAAAACCACACAGGACTGTGTCAAGCTACAGCCTTGTGATATTTGATAAAGATCCTAAAAATACATAGTGGCTTGAACTGTTTGAGGGGCACCCAGGCAGGGTGATTGGGATCCTTCCCTGGTGCTTGGACATGCTTTTGGGAATCCAGTAACTGTGGATGATTTGCACAGCGGGGCTTGGTCCTGACTCTCCTGACTCTCCATGGGAGACCTTGATTTTGGGTATGTGGGGAAGTGGGGTTGTGGAGTACCTTGGGAGAGAGGACTGGGGAGTAGGAGGAGGGAATAGGGGGGTTCTGTGGGTGGTGTGTAGAGTAAGTAGAAAATTTCTTAATAAAGAAAAATGAAAAAAAAAACACATAGTGGAGGGAAGACAGCATCTTCAACAAAAGCTGGCTAAACAATGCCTACATGTAGAAGAATGAAATTAGATCCATATTTACCACCCTGTAAAGAAAGTCAACTCCAAATGGATCAAAATCTCATGTGAACTCTGAAATCCTGAAACTACAAGAAGAAAAAATAGGCAGCAATCTGCAGGATGCAGTGATAGAAAAAGACTTTCTGAATAAGACTCCGTTTACACAGGATTAAGGATAATAATTGATGAATGGGATCTCATAAAACTAAATATCTGTACAGCAAATGAAATAATCAAGTAAAGATGAAGGTCACATGTTGAGCGAGAATCTTTGCCAGCTATACTTCTGTGAGGAGATTAATATCCAGAATGCACATGGAACTCAAAGCAAATGAACAATCAAATAACCAATCAAGAAAGCAAAAAGCTCAAATGAAAATGGGCAAGGGACCTATAGAAAGGGTTCAAAACAAAGAAATAAAAATGGGTAACAAGTACTGCAAAAATTGTCAATATTCTTAGGGTTATATAACTCCAAAATAAAAATTCTTTGATATTTCCTCTTACACCGTTCAGAATGGCCAATATCAAGAAAACAGTTGACAACAAATGATTGGGAGGATGTCTGAAAAAGGGAACCTTCATGTGTTGTGGGAATTTGCTCTGTCAATGACCTTGGACCCATAGAGGTGTGTGTGTGTGTGTTTTTTCTGGGTACATGACTGCTTAAAACTTAGGAGGAGGCCAACACTCATGCTCTCGCTTGGGTGGTGGAGACTGAGTCATGCAGAATGAACTGACATGTGTCTATCTCCATCTTTGCTGGGCAGATTGAAGGGCTCTGCAACTAGATCTCTGCAACTTATACTGTATCCATGAGTCTTTTTTCCATAATATCCATTAATAAATTGATAAATGTTCATATATATATATATATATATACCCTTTTGGCTCTCATTTCACTCATCCACCTTTGGTGGGTGTGCAAACTAGAGCAATCAATATGGAAATAGGGGTGGAGAATTCTGAAATCCTGAATATACATTATCTTATGACCCAGCTATATCACATATACATATACCTCGGCATATGTTCAAAGAGTCAACATCCTACTTCACAGACACTTGCTCATCCATGTTCATTGCCATTCTCTTCACAATAGCCAGGTAGGGAAACAATGTATATCGTACAACTGAATGGACTGAAAATGTGGTACATGCATAATGGAATATTACCTTTCTGTGAAGAGACAATATTCCTTTAATCATGTCACCACATTACATGTTATTCCTTTCAGATAGGATATGTTGACATTCTCCTCTACACTCCACCCTGCTGGGCTAAAGTCCCAAAGAGAAATAATGGAGCTAGGTCTTCCAATTGTGGATCAAAGATTCCATTGTTGTGCTCCTTCTTATAAAGGGAATGGCCTTGAATGTCACAACACTTGAGAACAACTCCAGAACCTCCTCCAAGATGCTGGCAGTTCTGTTCACAGCAGCCTTGCTGGTCCTGAGCTCAGCTCAGAGCCCCAATGAAGGTACAAAGCCTTATAGGGTGGGAGCTGGAGACTTTCAAGAGAAAGAATGGAAAAAAGAGAGGATAAGGGGGGAGAGATTGGACAGAATCAGGTGAGAAGAAAGACAGTCCAACAGAATATCTGTGATAAGGGTTAGAACAGTTATATCCTCAGCACACAACATACTCTTTTTACTTAATATTTAATCTGGAAGGCATAAAAGACTTGAGCAGAGGAACAAGATGGCCCATTTTGTGTTTAGAAAAGTGCTGTCCCACTCTAAAGAGGCATGGAAAAATGTTGAGATTATTGAGCATCTTCTGATAATCAGAGTGAATATTGGGATCAGCTGACCTTGCTGCACAGTGGATGCCAGACACATGATATAGATAAACACACCAGGATTACTTTGAGGTCTGAGAGTTACAGAGTAAATTCAATGCTCTAGACACTCAAGTACATGTATTGGAGCCCAATCTAAATATTTTACTCAGGCCTACACTCAGAGTTTTAATATGCTTCAGGCAGTATGTGTTACTTTGTATCATGTGTACTCCTTGATTTACCTCTTGGGAGCTCTAAGAATTAATGAAGGAACAAAGTGTGGGACATAGTCTTAAGGTTACTGAAATATGCAGCATACTTAGGAAAAGGGAGCTGTTTGTTTTGTAGATGTGCAGGGAGGATTAAAAGATTTTCTATTTAGAGCTAGTGGGTAGCAGCAAAGGGAATCCATACACGCTCTTGCATCCCAGATCCTTTCCAGGAGTGTCTCAGAGTCTGACTGTTGAGCTGATTCATGCTCCAGGGCTTGAGTCTGGGAAGTCACATTTTCTTGAAGCACATCTATAAGCTCTGAAAGATTGCAACCTGAATTTTCAGTTCATCCTATACCACATTTCTAGAGGTCACCAATGAGGATCCTTCTGTTGTTTCAGCTGGTAAAGCCCAATCCATCATCCTTCCATGTTGTTCAATTGTCTGTGTTTCAGTATGTTGTCTTACCATATTTTCTGTCTTAGGAATGAATATATATTGGTTTCTCTAAAGATATAAACGTATTCCCCAACCTTGATACTTGGAATGTGATTGAGTTCAGCAAACTGAATGATAGAGAGACCAAGCTTCCATAATAGCAGAAAGAATATGTCTGCTTTCTATCCAGAAATGATCTCTGTCAGATGAGGCAGAAACCAAAAGTGCCTTAATGCTGCCTCCCCTGGTAGTGAGAGGGTCTGTGGCTTCCCTCTTCCTCAGTGTTCCTGTCTATCATTACACAGTTCATGAACAAGGTGGAGAAATACTTGGCTTTCCCTGTTTTCTCTCTGCTGTTTTCCCCGTTCACCATGTAACTGTCTTTGATTTTAAAAGAAATGACACATTGTCCCCAGACTTTTATTATTGAATTTGGTGGTGGCCATTTTGTTCTCTTCTCTCAGAGTTTCAGTGTGTAGATGTAAAGTATTAAAAAGCTAAGTCAAATTTCATCCTAGGGCTCAGAAACCAGGGCTAGAAGCCCTTGCTCAGGCAGGGAGTTCATAAAGTGTCCTTGATAACAATTGGAAACCTTCCTCATGTTAATGTATTCTTCTTTTGTATTACTGCCCTTTTGCCTTTGTGGACATCTCATGTGATAAATAAGGGTCCCCAAACTTTCATGTTTTCCAGCTGTAGGGGCACATGCTTGTCCCAGGATACAAATACCAAACCTTCTGTGTCATTGGGATGTAGATTTAGAAATCCAAGGACAAGGATGTGTGGAAGAAGAAGTTAGCAGTTGGCAGACAGGTTCTGGGAGAAAGGATTGTGTGATCAGGTCAGGGAAAGAAAACAAAAGGAAATTCTTTCACCAATGTGCTCTTCTCTTCTGTCCCCACCCATACAGATCCTGAAAGCCAGAGCCCAGCCTCAGTGGACTCTGCTCCTGAGTCTGAAAATGATCCACAGAGTGACTCCCCACTAGGAGAGGAACAACTGTCCTCTGATGCTGTTGAGAATGAAGTAAATAAACCATCAGCAGAAGGGCTTCAGGGTCAATCTTCTACTCTTCCTGAAGACTCACAAGGACCAGAACAAGAAGAAGGCCAGCAGCATGACTCTTCTCCTCCTGAGTTTCAACATAGACCTCCTCCTCGTGGTCCTTTTTCAGGCAACAAAAGGAATCCTCCCCATCTTGGCTATGGAAAACAAGGACCACTTTTAGATAGAGGACAGAATGTGAAAATCCCACCTCGTCATCCTTGGTTTAGACAGCTTCCTTAGGTGAGATGCTTTTGAGACTAATCTTCCCAGTAATCCAGATGCCAGTGACATGTATTAGTCAAATTATTAAACAGAAACCCTTCCCTTTTGTATTTCTCAAAGCGTAGTGTAAAAATTAGTTAACTAGAGCAAAATCCTCCATGGACCCATTTCTAATCTTTGCATTCAGATAGTATAGGATGGTATATGTGTGTTGTTATAGGAAGACCATGGACAAGCTCTCCAAGGTATTTCTGCCTTTGAGGAATATAGCTCCACAGTTCCTATTATCTCAGTGATTGCCTGTTGAGTTTGGTTGGTTTTTAGAAGTACAGCAGTACTCTCTCTTTGGTTGCCTGTCTCCTGTGTTCAACCTCAAAGATCTCTCATCTCCAGCCTGTACATCCTGCCCCACTCACACCAGGGATGTTCAGATCCATTGTCTCTAAGTGATACCTTAGAGACACCTCTGACCTTGTCCAGACTTTTAATACATTCTTCTAAATTTGTGTGTGCCTAAGTTCCTCATAACCTACCTTTCTAGGAGGGTGCAAGGGTGAATGTTATGGTTATATATTTTCCTGAGTTCCCATGATTGTCCTTGGAATCCACTAGTTTTAATCCTATCGCAACCCTCTTAGAAATATTACTTTGTGTATGTGTGCTTTCTTATAAATGTAGCATTCAGTATTACATGAATGTCATTCTGTGTAGAACTTTAGGTTATTTCTTGAAAAAAACCACACTTCTTATAAAACTGTATCGCTTCATACAAGTATGTTACCTGGATCTCCCTATAGCATGCTTCACTGATGTTCTTGCTTATAGGTTGCTGTTTGTGTATTCAGAATTTTTTGGTGTTAACACTGTATACTACTGCATTGCATGGTCTGCCTTGATTTCCTTATTTGTCATTCTTTTAATGGACATTTAGGCTGGTTTCAGTTTTTCATCCAGTTAGGGTGCATTTCAGTGAACATCTTTCGAAATAAATCCTTGAATATTTTAAATCAGAACCAAAGGATGAACAAGCTAAGAAATATTATTCACCCCTTGTTGTGTAAGAAATAGCTTACTTCCATTGTGTTGTCTGTGCTTGCCAAGAGTGAACCTGAGAAAATGAGGAAGGAGAGGGAGAAGTAGTTGGGAGAAGAAGAGGGTTGGGCTCCCACCTTCCTCACTTCAGCCATACCAGGAAGAGTTGAAACTCCAGCATGTCCCAAGTTTTCACTCACTTTCCTCCTTCCTTTTCTGTTTCAGAGAGTGCCTGAGAAGACGACGTACTTCAGAAAAGTAGGCCAAGAAGTCATTGTTGACTGACTACCTGACCCCAATAAAATTTTCAGCATTCACTTTCTGAGTGTTGTGTATCATTCTTAGCAATGGAGGGGCTAGAATTTGAGTGGTGTGGTTATAACATAAGAACATCCAGAAAAGCACCCCATGGATACTGGCAAAATTTTCCATCTTTTTGTCCACAACACAGATAGCAAATGAAAACACTGCATGGCCCTATATTTTTATGCTTTAATTTTAACACCTTCTACAGTGAATAGATTTTTTTTTAATTGTAAAAGTTAACATGATGGAATTATGGAAAGGCACTGGCAACTGAATCTTGTTTTTTTTTTTTTAGTATTTAAAAATATCACTTAAAACTGACTGAACAACTAGACCGCAAAGCCAGAACATCTTGGAAACATTTCCATCAGCCTACATGTTACCATACTGAATCCAAAGTGTAGCAGCAACAGCTGGGAGTCAGAAACCCAGCTTGTTCCTGTGGCGCGGATCCTAATTGGTCTTCTCTTTCTTTTGTCTTTATTTCCAATTTTTTTCATTTTACATACCAATCCCCTCTTTCCCCTTCTCCTTCCCCCCATCTTCTGCCAATCCACCCTTATCCACTCTTCCAAGAGAGTAAGTCTTCTCTCGGAGGATCTACAAAGTCTGGCATACTAAATTGAGGCAGAACCAACCCCCTTCCCCCTGTGTCAAGGCTGAGCAAGGTGTCCCACCCCAGGGAAAGTGTTCCAAAAAACCAGTTCATGCACCTGAGATAAGCCCAGGTCCCACTGCCAGGGGCTTCCCAAACAGATCTTGCCACATAACTGTTACCCACATTTAGAGGGCCTAGTTCCATACCATGCATTTTCCCCAGCTGGGGAGTCCAGAGTCCATGAGCTCCCACCCGCTTGGATCAGCTGCCTCTGTGGTTTTTCCCATCATGATCTTGACCTCACTTGCTCCCATGATCCCTCCTCCGTTTCTTCAACTGAAGTCCAGGAGCTCAGCCCAGTGCTTGGTTGTGGATCACTGCATCTGCTTCCCTCAGTTACTTAATGTAGGTTCTATGATGATAATTAGGGTAGTCATTAATCTGATTACAGGGGAAGGTTAAGTCCAGACACCCTCTCCATTACTGATAGGAGTCTTAGCTGGAGTCATCCTTGTAAATTCCTGGGGATTTTCCTAGCCCTAGGTTTCTCCCTAACCCCCTAATGGTTCCCTCTACCAAGATCTCCTTTATTGCTCTCCCTCTCCATCCCTCCCTCCACTTGGCCATCTCAGTCCCTTCTGTTCCCATCCCCCATCTCTTCCCTTCTACCCACTCCTCCCAGTTTACCCAGGAGATATTATCTATTTTCCCTTCCTGGGGTCCTCCATGTGTATCCCTCTTAGGGTTCTCCTTTTTACCT
The DNA here is from genome assembly GCA_902168325.1 of Peromyscus nudipes. Classification (NCBI taxonomy): domain Eukaryota; kingdom Metazoa; phylum Chordata; class Mammalia; order Rodentia; family Cricetidae; genus Peromyscus; species Peromyscus nudipes. The sequence continues at coordinate 12,064 of CABHPH010154459.1, read as the reverse complement.
GGCTTCTCTGAGGTTGTGGATTGTAGCCTGGTTATCCTTTGCTTTGTGTCTAATATCCACTTAAGAGTGGGTACTTACCATGTTTGTCTTTCTGGGTCTGGGTTACCTCACTCAGGATGATTCTTTCTAGTTCCATCCATTTACCTATACATTTCATGATGTCATTTTTTTTCCTTACCACTGAGTGTTTCTAATTGGTTTTAATAAAAACCCAGAGCCAGATATCGGGGTAAATGCTGAAAGATCAGAGAGACAAAAGAAATAGCCACAGCCAACTCTCACTTCACCAGCTCCTCAGCCAAAAATACTGTACTCCTGTCTCCTCCTGTCTTGTATTCCTTTCTCTGTCCAGCCATATCATTTCCTGTCTCAACCTCCCTAGTGCTGGGATTAAAGGTGTGTGCCTCCCAAGTACTGGGAGCAAAGGCATGAGATCCCAAGTGCTGGGATTAAAGGTGTGTGCCACCACTGCCTGATCTCTATGACTAACTAGTGGCTGGTTTTGCCCTCTAATCTTCAGGCAAGCTTTATTTGTTAGAGCATACACAAAATATCACCACATGTTCCCAGCTGTGCACAAGAAGCAGTGGGAGCAACAGGAAATAATGAACAGCCTGTGAACAGGGGCAACCTGTTCTCACTATGGCAAGTAAAAAATCAGAAGCAGCAGAGGCCAAACCTCAGAGGATTTTGTTCACTCCAGCTCCACGTAGCACAGGGTCTGAAGTGAGACCTTTGATACCTGAACACCTGAGAGCAAAGCCCTAGGACTTCATAGTGAAGAGGAACTACTCATTGAGTTATCAGAATGGATCACAGGCAGGAACAGAGGAACAGAGTAGGAAAAGTTCATGAGAAGAGTGGAGGCCAGAGTCACAGGCAGAATGCACAGTGAAAATTTGTTGAAATTTAGTAGCAATTATTTCCATGCTTTTCAGGAGATGGATAGTTTGAGGGAGGGGATTTGGAGTTGAGTGGTCTTAACCAGGGGAACATGGTAGATCTTCAGTTGTGAAATTAGCTAGAGAGAAGACTGAAGGAGAGTGCCAGACAGACTTATTCATGGTATGTGGGTGACCTTGGACACGGCAGCACTAGGGGGGATCTACAAAGTTTATTGTACACAAAAGATAGCATGTGATTCTGCCAAACTCAGCTCAAGTCCTTCTCAGTTTTTTTTCCCACAATCAACAATGAATGAAGAGATTAATGTCTCATGGAATAGAAATGTGAGCTATCTGCTCACTGGAGAAAATTAAAATAGAATCTAGAGAAAAGCTGACAGAAAAAAACTGAGTTAGGAAAAGTGGATTTGAAGCATTGAGCACCATGATAATGGACTAAACCTCTGAAATTGTAAGCCACCCAATTGAATCAGTTTCCTCTGCAATTAAATCTACAAAACACATTAAATGCTGAATAGATCTAGCACAAGGATAAAGGAGTCACAATCGGATTTCCACTTTCAAATCGGATTTCCACTTTCAAATTGCAACTGGGAGTCACACTACTGAAGAAACTGTATGAATCTTCAGAAAATTTATTCATAAAGTCACAATGAAAGGACAAATTTCAACCAGGTTGAACATCGAAAAAATCTGGAGAAAGCTTTATGGTTTTTGCAAATAGTTCACTGCTGCAAAGATATAATTTGCTGAGTCAGGCATTTTGGCATACAGCTGTAACTCCAGTACAAGGAAGATAGGGAGGAGAAGGTTTAGGCATTCATAGCCCAGCCAAGGACACATGGTGAAGGATTAGTCCCTTGATTAGGTCAGAGCCTTAAGGACTCCATTGGTTCCCTAAGGCCCTTCAGTTAGGAACTCAGTCCCCAACTTTTCATATTCAAACTGTAGAATCAGATAATAGCGTTAATGTTATAATATTTAATGTGTAATATTTCTTTGAATAGAGAGCAAACAACTGGGAGAAAATCCTGTAGGTTTCTACAGGTCATCTTTACATTTGCACCCCACTGCTTACTTTGAAAGAACAATTCTTTCTCTTCCTTTTTCAGTGGGCCTCAAGTTAAAAGCAGACCTTTTAAGCAATGCAGTCTTTATTTATTCTTCAATCCTCTACTCTGGAGCTTTTAAAAATTGTGGCCATCAGTTCTTTACAACTATCTGTACCACCCTTTGTGATGAACATACTGGTGATCTTTGAGTTTCCATGCTCATTTCTGTTTGCAGCTATTTATTAGCCCAAACATATTTTCAAAATGTTTATAATTACTGTCCTCAACATATCCTTCCTTTCTGGCTGATAATCTGGGCAGTGTATTCTCTTAGGCACAATTATGATAAAAATTCCTCATACTCATCATTTAACTTCATGGCTACCAAAGGCCCTAGAGTCTACAACTCAGCATCAGAAGAGAAAGCAAACAGTTAAAGAACCAGATGCTCAAACATACAATGTATTAATCATTCCAACTTTTCCCTCAGGGTCACCTCCTACTCCTAATTCAAACTAAACTTGGTGCTTCAAGGACAGAACCATTCTTACATCTTCAGCTGTCTTTAGTCTATGTGTGTTCAGTTGTGTTTCTTTCCATGTTGAACTTCTTTAAATCCATACTCTGTACTTGTTACCTTTAGCAATTCTTCACAAATTCCTAATCTTCAATTAAGTTCTTTCTGTTATTTTCCATAAATATTACGAATTCTTACATTTTTTTTTTTTTTTTTCGAGACAGGGTTTCTCTGTGTAGCTTTGCGCCTTTCCTGGATCTCACTCTGTAGACCAGGCTGGCCTTGAACTCAGAGAGATCTGCCTGCCTCTGCCTCCCGAGGGTTGGGATTAAAGGCGTGCGCCACCACCGCCCGGCAAATTCTTACTTTTAAAAGTGTTTTCTATATGTTCAGAGACTTTGACTCAAAAGTCAATGTCAATCTTGTTAACTTTCATTTTCTTAGTCCAGTTTCACTTATAATATTTAATAATAGTTGCACTAAGAGCTGAAGATGTTCTAGGCTATTTGAAATTTTTCATGATTTAAAACTCTTAAAAATTGCACCGTTGCCATGTTCCTATAGCAAGTACTTCTACTTTTAATAAATATTTAATTGTTAGAATAATGACAAGCTTAAGGAAATAGGTTTGAAATTCCTTGTGTGTGTGTGTGTGTGTGTGTGTTGCAAAAACAGTTTTTAAGACTCACTACCTTCTTACTCTTTGAAGATTTAAAATGAGATTTAAAACAATGAAGAGAAATTATTTGCATTCATGATTATGAGTCTGTTTATGAGTGTGATACATTTGTCAAGTAATTGCATTAATATATTAGTCAACAAACTAATTACTCATGAGCAAATCTTGAGTTATTTCTTTCTCTCTCTCTCTCTCTCTCTCTCTCTCTCTCTCTCTCTCTTTCATCTGTTAATGTGTGGTGGTGGTGGTGGTGTGTGTGTGTGTGTGTGTGTGTGTGTGTGTGTGTGCATAGGACACCTGTGGAGGTCAGGGAAAAACTTTTAGAAATTGTTCTCTGTAGACGAATCTTAAAGGTCTTATTAAATAAAATACAAGGAGCCAGATATAGGGGTGAAAACCTGAGAGATCAGGGAAATAGGAAAAGCCACAAGCTAACCTCACCTCACTAACACCTCAGTCTCCAAAAAGACCTACTTCCTGTATACCCATGCCTATATGCCTTTCTGTTCTGCTATCTCATTTCCTCTCTGTCCAGCTACATCACTTCCTCTACCTGCCCAGCTCTGTCATTTCCTATCTGTCTGTACAGACCTCCATACCTCCATGGTTAACTAATGTTGAAATTTAAGTCATGTGCCACCATGCCTGACTCCGTTCCCAGTATGGTCTTGAACTCACAGAGATCCAGACAGATCCTGCCTCCTGAATGATAGGATTAAAGATGAGTGCTACCATTGCCTGACTTCTATGTTTATTATAGTGACTGTTTTTTTCCTCTGATCCTCAGATAAATTTTATTGGGGGACACAGTATATTGGGAGATACAATACATCACCACATTTCTCCTTTTTGTCTAAAATAAAAAAGTTATAACTAATATAAGAAAAACTATATACAATACATACAATAACTATATACAATATGTACAAGCAATAAATGCATCAACAATGTCTAATAGATTTGCATTTGACAAATTCAGTGAAAATATTCCATTATCTATGCTATTTTGGTAAGTAATATACCTGAACCACTTTCTATCCTATCTTATATTACTATTAGAGAACTATCTTATAATGTCTTTCAAATTTATACACATTACATCTCCTAGTGAGTTTATTTTCTGAAATTTCTTAACAAGGAAAACTGTAACTACAACTATCTAATCTTCAACTCCCATAGAGACTTCAGAAAGAAATAATATTACCTAGTAAAGCTGAAGTGTAAATAAGTGACTTCCAAAAAATGTGAGTTATGACAGAAACAGTCAGCTTCCTGGACAGTCACCCAAGGTTTCTCTACAATGTTGGGGCATCATCTTCGGCCTACAGGCTTAGCATATCTGACAGACTCATTTGTGAAGTAGGATGTACACAAGGCCTACAGCTCAACCCCACATTTGCAACAAGTATTCCATGTATCAGATAAACTTGAATTCCACCAGTGTCATGTCATGATTCAGGATTTTAAATTATGGAAATTGCTGGTATTTTTGGAATTTGGCTTTCCATTCTTCTCAGCTTGTGGGTGGCTTCATCTCTTTTATTAAATGCCAGTCTATCACTGAGAGGTTAGACTCTGTCAGCCTAGTTACTCCTCCAAGAATAACTGCTCCAGCTACTGTTCCACTGCACACCAGGAGCCATCAGCTCCCTGCCTGCTCAGTTGCCTTCGAAGGAAGGGGTTCTGTACCTTTTCTGGATTGCAAAACCACTTCAGTGATGGCCTCAGAGGACGCCTGTTGCCAAAACTGCAACCACACTTGTCTTGGCAAGGATTGCAGTTCTACTTTTTTTTAAAAAAATTATTTGTGTGTGTGTGTGTGTGTGTGTGTGTGTGCGCGTCCTGCTTGTCCATTTTGGACAGCATACTATAAGTAGTCGATGTGAGGGCACTTTCTTGCGCAGTGGCTAACTTTTGCCACAATGAAAGTAAACTCCATGTGGAGGTTCTTCAATGCCCATATCTTCTCTGAAGTAGATTGGTACTTCCAGGAGCAGAAATGTCTCATAGTCATAAAAAATGAAGAAAAAAATCTATGTTATTAAAATATCTTAAATGTCATATTCTGTAGATCTCTGAAGGGTTTAAAGATGACCTGTCTATCTAAAATATATCTCTGCTTGATCTTGAAAACATACCTAACATGACTATAAGTTCAATTGCAATGACTAACTACTAACCTGCAATTTTTATATCCTAATTAGTTGGCAATAATAACTTTCAAGGATGAGAAAATTGCATTACATTGTTAAATGAACTATATAGGTACAATACCTTGAACAAGATTAGAAATATATGTACAGTATTTTCTAACAAAATCAATCTCAAATTTGTAACAATACACATAATTTGTATACAATATACAAAACTCCAACCCATGTAAAATACTTAAAACTAGTAGTTGCTTTCTAAAAGTAGATTCAATAATCTACCTTTTTATTTATATCATATCTATACCCTCTCTTTTTTCTTTATTTTCAGTGTAGATTCAATAATCTACCTCTTATCTATATCCTCTTTTTTCTTTTTCTTTTCTTTTTTAATAAAAATCTCCTTTGTTTAGCCTTTTTCCTGACCATTAAAAATAACAACTTGTAACCAACCATCCTAAACAATGACAATTATCCAAAACCCATTGAAAGACCAATAACCACCCACCCCACCTCTTGGGAATGTGGGCATTGTGTTCTTAATATTACTTCCTGCTGTTTGTGGGTGAAAGCATCTTTAGGAGATCCTGAAAAGAAAATTTTAATTGTCAAGTCCTGGGGGAGGTAGCTGTATCATTTGTTGTCCAGTCTCTGCATAATGCAAAAGTGCAGGGCTTATCTCAAGTCCTCACTTGAATAGTCTGTGAGGCTGGATCATCTTAGCTAGTCATCCCAAAATTGTCCTGAGCAGTTTGTAGTCCAAAGCTGATCTTTGAGTGATGTTTGTCAGCTTAGTGGTATTATTATTGTCTACATGGAATAGTCGTTGTGGGGACCCATCATCTTTTTGGAGACTTCAAATTTGCTGTCAGGCTTGGTCATGATTCCCTGCAGAAAACTGATAGAGACTCAAACACAAAAACATGTATAGGCAGCTAAATGAAGCCTTTTCTTCTAGAATTAGTTAGTACTCTATATAACCATTAATATCCTAACAAAAGTTTAAAATATATATTAATCTTATAAATTTTGTTATAAAATTCATAGCTTAAGAAAAGTTTTAAAGAATCAAAATAGAATCAAAGAATTATGAGATTGGTGACAATAGAATAGTCCCTTAATTTTTGTTTTTCTTCTGTCCCATAACAGGTGGCTCTTCTGACATGATAGAGAGACTGCATTTTCCTTTTAACAAACATGCTTGGGTTTAGAGAAGGAGAGAGCCATTCTCCAACTCCAAAGCCAGCTGATGGGGGAATGTCTTTCTGTACACTGCAAATATGTGTTGCTCTGATTGGTTGATAAATAAAGCTGTTTAGTCTATGGCAAGGCAGCTTAGAGGCAGGTGAGAAATTCAAAGAGAGAGATAGGAAGAAGGCTGGAAGAGATGCCAGTGAACCGCCCAAGGAGCAACATGTAATGGGATGCAGGTAAAGCCACGGAACATGTGGCGATATATAGATTAATTGTTATGGGCTAACTTAAGATATAAAAGCTAGCTAGCAAAAGGCTTGAGCCATGTCAATGCAGTTTTAATTAATATAAACCTCTGTGTTTTTACTTGGGTCTGAGCAGTTGTGGACTGGGTGGGACATTTAGCTACAGCCACCTTTAATTTTCAATTGAATTGGGACTACAAAAAGACCATTTGTGTTAAGTGTCTGTAGAGAAGAACAGAAACAAACATTTAGGAAAACATGCAATTTTATATGTGATATACTGGTAGGCCAATTTACTCTTTTACTTGGGACATTTTTTCTGGATGATTTGTCCTTTTTCTTCAGGCGTCTCATTTGTTCAGTATTCTTCAGATTCCTTAGCCTTCATTCTCTGGAAGGACAAAAATTCTTACCCTAGCCTAACTTTGGGGAGGTTCCCTTTTGGCAAGTTATATCTGATTAAATGAAAAGCATTTGTCAGTTCTGTAAGCTAATTTAAATTGGATGATCATGCTGGTAGATGATCTAATTAAGAGGTCTTTCTTGTTCATATTGAACCTTTATCAATTTTGATGGTATCCAAACAAAAGCAAAACCTAGTCCCCAGTGTAACATATATCCTGGTTTCCATTTTGAGGTCAGCAAATCCTTAAAATATATAGGCTGATTCAACTCTGTAGTTTTTTTCTATTATCCAATGTCTCTCTGCAGCTGTTGTTCCTTTCTCATTAGCACTGACAAAATTCAAAGTTAATAGGCATTATGTAATCTATTTCTGGGAGTTTTTGTTACCCCTTTCTGTTTATTTAGCATATCCTTTAGAGTTCTATTTGATCTTTCTATAACTGCTTGGCCTGTAGGATTATGTGTTATATCTGTAATATGCTTTTCATTTTAATAAGCAAAAAACTGTTTCATTTTACCAGAGACATGTGCTGGAGCATTTTCAGTTTCAATTTGTGCAAGTAAACACATGATGGCCATAACTTCTTGCAAATGCATGATTATAGAATCAGCCTTTTCAGAAGTCAGAGCAGTTGCCCATTGAAATACTGAATAGGTATCAATGGTGTGGTGTACATATTTCAGTTTTCCAAATTCTGCAAAGTAAAACACATTTATCTGCCAGATTTTATTCCTCTGAGTACCCTTTGGGTTACATTTTTCTGGTAGTGGAGTCTGATTGTAAAAAGAACAAGTAGGACATTTCCTTATAATTTCCTTGGCTTGCTGCCAGGTTATGGAAAAATCCTTTTTAAGCTCTTACTATTGACATGATTTTTGTAAAAATAAAATTCTGAGGCCTCCAGCACATTTCCTATCAATAATTTATCAATTTTATCACTACCTTGTGCTAGAGGGCCTCACAGACCTGTATGGGATCGGATGTGAGTTATATATGTATATCCCATGTATATATATAGGGGATACTGTAGCTAGAGTTTTCTCGCCTGGCCCTCAGCCGCTCAGACCCAACCAAGTAAACACAGAGACTTATATTGCTTACAAACTGTATGGCCGTGGCAGGCTTCTTGCTAACTGTTCTTATATCTTAAATTAATTCATTTCTATAAATCTATACCTTGCCACATGGCTCGTGGCTTACCAGCATCTTCACATGCTGTTTGTCATGGTGGCGGCTGGCAGTGTCTCTCTCCTCAGCCTTCCACTTCCCAGAATTCTCTCAATTCTCCTCTTTGTTAGTCCCACCTATACTTCCTGCCTGGCCACTGGCCAATCAGTGTTTTATTTATTGACCAATAAGAGCAATTTGACATACAGACCATCCCACAGCAGGATACTTCTTATTTCTGATTATATCTTGTAATTAAAGAAATAACAAAGTTAATTCTGACTCATTAGGGATAAATTCTGTACTCTCAATATGTAAGACCACTCTTTCAGCATACTGAGAGTCAGTAACTATGTTAAGAGGTTACAAAAAATCCATTAATACCATCAGAATAGCATACAATTCTGATTTTTGAACTGAATTATAAGGACTTTGAATCACTTTACTTAAATTTTCTGATTTGTAACCTGACTTTCCTTGTTTGTTGGCATCTGTATAAAATGTATGGGCTCCAGATATTGGAGTTTCCCATACAATAAGAGGCAGGATCCCATCAGCTCTCTTTATAAGTTGAATTCTATCACTTTTGGGATATTTGTTGTTAATGTCTTCCAAAAAATTACTGCAAGCTCTTTGCCAAGGTTCACTTTCTGCCCATAATTTGTCAATGTCATCCTTAGCTGAGTCTATTCCTACTAATTGACAAAGTCTCAATTTTCCTTTTAAAATCAAGTCAGAGATCTTTTCCACATTAGTTTTTAATTTTTTACTCTGTTTATTTGGTAGAAATATCCATTCCAATATAATATCTTCCCTCTGCATTACAATTTCTGTAGGAGAATGCTTAGAGGGTAAAATAACCAAAATGCAATCAAGCTTTGGATCTACTATTCATATGTGCATCCTATATTTTCTTTTCCTCCAAAGCCAATTCTCTCTCAACTTCAGCTGATAATTCTCTTGGACTATTTAAGTCCTTGTCACCTTCTAAGGTTTTGAACAAATTACTCATCATTTTTTTTTACCCCAACAACAGTTTATAGATGGAAAATATCTCTGAATAATCTTTGAAATTCATTAAGAGTCTATAATCGATCTCTCCTAATTTGTACCTTTTGGAGTCTAATTTTTTGTAGACCTATTTTATATCCTAAATAATTAATAGAATGCCCTCTTAGTATCTTTTCAGGAGCAATTTGTAATCCCCAACAAGGCAAAATTTTCTTTACTTCTTCAAACATTCTTTCTAAGGTATCTGCATTTGAATCAGCTAGTAAAATATCATCCATATAATGATAAACTATAGATTTAGGAAATTGTTTATGTATTACTTCCAACAGCAGTCATACAAAATATTGGCACAGGGTTGGGCTATTTAACATTTCCTATGGGAGAACCCTCCATTGATATCTCTTGACTGGCTGAGAATTATTGTAAGTAGGCACTGTGAAGGCAAATCTTTCTCTGTCTTTTTCTTGTAAGAGTATTGAGAAGAAACAGTCTTTCAAATCAATAACTATAAGAGGCCATCCTTTAGGTAACATAGTAGGCAAAGGAATTCCAGATTGTAGAGAGCCCATTGGCTGAATTACTTTGCTAATTGCTCTTAGATCTGTTACCATTCTCCATTTACCAGATTTCTATTTAACAAAACATACAGGATAATTCCAGGGGCTGGTTGATTCTTCAATATGCTGAGCATTTAACTGCTCTTGTACCAGCTTTTTTAAAGCCTGCAGTTTCTCTGTTGTTAAATGCCATTGCTGAACCCATACAGGCTTGTCTGTTAACCATTTTAAAGATAGAGCTGTTGGTGTCTTTGAAAGATCAGCAGTTGTTGGGTCCTGTTCTTGTACAATCTGGATGGTCAGTGACTGTTCTTTATAAAACCTGCTATTATTTCTCTCAGAAACATGTATTAGTTTATGGTTTGTTTCTGAGGTCAGAGGAATGCCAGTCTGCATATTCCATGGTTGTAATCGATCACAGCCCCATAAATTCATAGCTATATTCGCCACATATGGCTTTAATTTTCCTCTCGTCCTTCTGGCCCTATACATTCGACCCATCTTGCACTCTGTTTCACTTGAGATAATGTTCCAATCCTTAACAGCTGAACATTTACCTCCTAAAGAGGCCAATTTGGGTCACAAAATTCTGGTGCAATTATTATGATGTCCACACCTGTGTCTATAAGACCTTCCAAAAGAATGTCATTTATTCATATTTTTAATTTTGGTCTTTGTTCATTTATAGAAGTTTGCCAAAAAATTCACTTTATGGTTTCTCCTGAATTTTCTCTTCTCTCAGCTATAGCTGTTCTATCACCCTGAACAGTATGGTTTTTTACAATAGGCATTTGGTTATTTAATTGCTCTGAGAAGGAGTTTCTTCTATGATGCAGGAAAGGACTGAACTGAATTTACCATGGGAGCTTGAGAAAGGCCCCTCATGGAGTTTCCTGATGGCAGAGGCAAAGGATTACCTGGTCAATCTACATTCATTAGTCCAATGTTTACCTTTAACACAACTTCTACATAATCCAGAAGGGAGGAGCATTCTGTTGCCATTGTCCCTTGAAGAAACTTTGTTTCTAGAAATGTACTGTTTGCAGTCCTTTTTTAGTTGACCTTGTTTACTGCAATTAAAGCATCTGATATTATTATTTTTCCACAAAGCTCTTGATATCACCTTTCCTATTCACATATCATCATGGTTATGAGACTCAATATTAATTGTGTCCCTGATCCAATCCTCCAAGTGTGCTGATTTGCCCTTTAATAGCCTGATTACCCTCTTGCATGCTGCATTAGCATTCTCAAAAGCCAAAGATTCAATTATTATCTGTCTAGCTTCTGAATTTGGTATCATTCTACTTACTGCTGAAGACAGCCTTTGTAAGAAATCTGTGAAGGATTCTTTTGGGCCATGTATAACTTTGTAAATGATTTAGTTTTCTTTCCTGTTTCCTCAATTCTGTCCCACACATTCATGGCTGCCATGTGGCATAGAATTAAGGTTTGGTTATCATATAAACACTGTCTTTGTATATCAGCATAATGACATTCTCCAAGAAGCTGAATCTGAGAAATTTTCACACCTCTAGTCCTACATCATTGTTCTACAGTTTTAGCCTCCTCTTTCTACCATATTCTTCACTGTAATTGTGGTCCTGCCTCTAGCACTGCTGTAACTAGTTCTTTCCAGTCCTGAGGAATAATTCTATTACAAGTTGACCAGGAGTTAACATCTGCTTTACAAATGGAGAATGCATACCATATGATACTATAGCTTCTTTAAATCTCCTTAAATCTAACATTTCCACTGGAGTCCATGTAACTCGTACATATCCTTAAGCATTTGGCAGTTCCTATAAGGTTACTGGGTAGATTAATATTTGCTGTCTGATGACCCAAGGCTGTTTCTTTGTGACTGTATAATTCAATCCTGAGATAGATTCACCTTTAAGTTCTTCTGTCTGGGTCTGAATTTCTCTATAGTTCATTTTAACAGGTTTTTCTGAAGCTTATATCTTGGTACTCAAATTGACCAATCTTTTTAATGCTAAAATAAAAATAACCAAACAAATAATATTCATAATTGATGTTATGCACCCCCATCAACATTAATTATCTTCTCATTTAATTGTTCCATTTTCAGTCTGCCTAATGTGTTATCAAACAAAGACCAAATTCCTTCCATTGTAAAAATGTTTCACATTTTTTTTAATGTGGGATTTTTTTTTTTTT